>ML119716.1:271301-294079 GCA_003788565.2 Ascobolus immersus RN42 | reverse complement strand
AGTTCGCCAAGTGTTCGCTTGGAGTCCGAAGCTGCATGGTGATGTCGAAGAAAAGGGGGTGTGAGTTTCACTTAGGTACGCCTAAGGATCGATTGATGTGATATTGGTAGCATAAGCAAGCAATTAAAGACTGAATTCGAAGGTTCAACTGTTCGAAACGGAAGATTGGACAACATGAGAAGAAGCCATTAAAGATTGACGTCGACACCTGCATCTCGAGATCCGCTCAATCTGTAATCGATGTGTAGTAGATCGGCTAAGCTGGCCAAACCTGGAAACCAAGGGATAGATCACGAATTAGCAAGTCCTTGGAGATCCCATGTAGACTGATGACGATTGGGAGAGAGCTCGACTCATTACAATTAGAGATACCTTTACCGGCATTCAAAAAGAACTTGTTGAGCCACAAACGGATGCTTAAGAGAAGGAGTACATAGAGGAAGAGCTCGCGTGCTTTCGAAGAGTCGAGAGTTATCGTCATGCTACTAAGTAGTTTATGCTAGTGCTCAGACCCACGATGTCAGGCACTTCAGTTTGCCTAACACCAAAAGAGTGAGGAATTCTGCCGGCGGCCCAGAAAACGGCCTGTATTTCTTATCCAACACAACACAGTACTTATGCTACGGCTTCGGTCGGTCTCTCACAAGTAACTCGAACATGATGAAACTCCCACGGAAGTAGGCAAGCGTTAGAAACAATCAAAATACCGATAAGGGTTCTTCGAATTCCCAGTTGCCATTGCGTCACTCAGTTTCTGCAACAACAAGGTCACTCCGACGCTAAACACTAAGACAAGGGGATTACTTTAGCCATATGAGCACTTTGACCTCTCGTCCAGCACTCCTACGCACCCCCTACCTTCCATAGCAGACTCAAGATGACTCTAGCAAATGTCGAGGTGACCACTCCTTGTGTCGCCAGCTGGATTAATGACACTTGTACCGAGTTTGGCTGAGTCTACTGAGTCCAAGACGATCCGTCGTGATAACCCCGGTCTAGCTATTCGATGGTTTGAATACAAGACGGACCGGCGTCATGATGCCTTGCTTAGCGCTTCGAACTTGCAAACGGCATGCCAGAATCTCTTCGAGGATGGGATTTGGATTGGTTGTGGATGCCGTTTAGGATAATTTCGACATCTTTGAGCATCCATGAGATCTTTTTACATCCTTAGGGGAAATCGTTTTCGGTGTTGCACTTATGTTTACTTTATGACACTGTTAGCGTTTGGCTTTCTTTCGGTACAACTCATGCATGTTGGATCTAGGGTCTAGAAGTATGGATCAGGCCTGTTAATCACTGGGGATAGCCAGGGTACTGCTGCAGCTCGAATTTACATGTCGGTTTTTGTGGGCTTTGCAAACGTGTTGTTTTATGTGCGATATGCATGTGCAGCGTGCGCCGCGACCAGTCACCCCAAACTGATACCTTGTTCAACGGCTACCAAAGGCGCAATTACAAACGTGCAGGTCTGCAAGGTCTGAGCGTCCTGGAGGAACCTGCGAGGGCCGGCCTCTTCTGGAATATAAATAAAAAAGCTCTTGCCAGACAGTAAGTACCTGAGCTCCGCATAACGCCAGCGATCGATATCAGAGGTGCTGCACAAATTAAACACGTCCGCCATACCGAAACGTCCGTCCGCCTTTGCTTTTCCAGCGACTTCACTTCCCTCTCGGGCATCATCCAAACACCGTGCCAGTAGTGGGTTTCAGCCTAGCTAACTGTGGCATATGTGTATATTCTAACTTTCATCTTAGGGTCATATTGAGACATTTAAACGAGTACACCACTACACGGCCATCACACCACTTAAACTACGAGTGTACTACATATTACTTGTTAGTACACAGTTCAAATTCTATCTGTACGGAGAGTGAGACTCGCGCTGTCACCTCGTACGTACTAGAAGCACAGCCGCTGCTTGTATGTTTAACCTGCATCCGGGCTATCATCATCCTTTCTATCACAATGCAGTCTGATACATATATACTAATACAACAAAACCGTGTTATAGCCGCTACTCCTATATATATCGTAAGACATACAGAATACTGCTCGCTCTCGACCATCGGCTCACAACAGTCAGAATCATGTCCGCTTCACCAGAACATGCCCCGGTGTTTGTTCCGGCTTCAGTTCTGCCATCAAGCATTCATTCAGACCGTCAGGAAATGATACAGCATGTAGTCTGGATCATTATGAATGCTCCGGGCTCCATAATGCCTGACGGGAAGTGTTGTTTTGATTGTTTCGAGGAGGGCACTGAAGGGTATGCGGAGTGTGGACAGTGTTCGATTGAGGTTATTATATGCATGAATTGTTTGGATAGCTATGCGCAAGTCCTCACAATTCATAGCTGTGAGTAAGTAAATACCAGTCAATACTAGATAATTGCCTACTTAAGTAGTTTGAGTGTTAGCCAATGGTAATTGGGGAAATCGAATGTGCGCCAGTTCATGTTAATATATTGCATATTGTAATGCCTCTGAGCAGCGACGGCCGTCGTGAAGCAGACTCGGGCACGACACCTACCAATTCTCTGAATGTCTCAAAATATTAATATCGACTGGAGCTTTCTACAGATATCGCACCGCATTCTCGTCTCGTAAGAAACCGTTGAGGGAAGACACTATGTTCAAGTTGTCTTTCGGGTCGGAACAATCGGATCATGGATAGAGAAAAGTTATAGCATTCCCCGCTATCGGAATCTGCTGGAGTAGTTGCAGATTACCCCAAACGTACTGTAATAGTACCAGCAGCATTTGTTGCGGAAGTAGAGTGTCCTACTGCACCATGAGGGTGAGATATCTGTGCCCCAAAAGTATGAAAATGGAGCTACCTACTAAGTACTTAAGTACTTAGCACTCAGAATGATAACATGCAACCGGCTGCGAAGGAAATCTGTGATATCTTCATGGAATTGAAAGGTGGGCGCCATGCACTTGTACATACATATACTTACTGTGGCGACTAAAAGGAGGCATAGAGATGAGAAGCAAGGAGATGAAATGGAAACCGAGAGGGCGGTGAAGCCGGGTCGAGGCTAAGGCCGGAAATAAGGCTTCCCAAAGGTCGTGAACAGGATCCGATCCTACAGTTGGCCGGTACAGCATGTAACACAAACCAGGACTGCTCAAAAGGCTCCAGAAAAGATCCCAAAAGAGCCAGGAAAGGTGTCAGAAAAGATGTCGGAAAAGAAGCAATATTGGGGTGGCTTTCACGGTATACCGGTATTTTTGACAAGCTCGGGTGACATCCAAAAGTTTAACCGAATTAATATTTCTGTCGCCAGAGTATGCGCCCACAAAGTATGGCTGGCGATGTAACTACTACGTTAGTACCGCCTAAGCCTGCACCTGTTGGATGTAATTACTGAATACCTTATTATCATCATACTAAAGTATCTATAGGCCTAAGTAGCTGCTGACTGGCGGATCGGACCAGTCCTCAGCTGATCAGCTCTGCAGCTCTACCAGCTTCGGAGTGGAATTCCGATACGTTCGGGATGATGCATCGCCGGAACAATGTAAATAGGCCAAGCACCTAGTAAACTTGTAACTCAAATTCTGTAAACGAGCTAGCCAAGCCACCTAGCAGTCAAGCACACCTAGCTAGAGCAGTCAAGCACACCTAGCAATCGAGCACACCTAGCTAGAGCAGTCAAGCACACCTAGAGCAGTCGAGCACACCTAGCAATCGAGCACACCTAGAGCAGTCGAGCACACCTAGCAATCGAGCACACCTAGAGCAGTCAAGCACACTTAGCAGTCCAGCACACTAAAACCCTGTCTGATTGCCAACTTGAAGCGGCCCCCCAATTTGTCACCATGCAACGAATGAGTCTGCGGGCGCACTCACCAATCTCCCACCGCATCTATGTATGTACTTGTCCGCGACCGAAGTGTCGCCGCCATGTTCCAAAGTCCCCCTAGCTGGCTTATATGCACTGGCAGTGCCTACCCGTACTTCCTGGTCCACTCCAATAATCATCACTACCATAAACGTACTTTGCGATACGATTGACAAGGGCGCATTACGGCTAAAGTAAGTACTTGTGCGGGCCATTAACTTGCCAGAGCCACCGAACCGTTTCGGCCTGCGAAGATCGGCATCCCGATGGCAACGCTTACTAATTTGTGATTATCGCTGGTTCTGCTCCATAACAACTTATTATGAATTGTTATGTGCGTTAAAGTGAAACAATCTTATCACAGCATAGCGACAATCAACGTCTCTACCATAGTCTAGCAGCTCACATTGGAGCCGTGTTGCGGTTGGTTGAACGCTGCGTTGATGTACATATGAGTCTGATAAAGACTTTCGGTCTCATCTCACTAGCTGCTCGCCCCGGTGTCGCCCGCGCCCCCCGTGCTGCCCCTCCCACCTCCCAGCGGGCACTACGGGCGCGGGCGACCGAACCCCCCCTAGCGAAACTCATTAGGTCGAAAGTCCCTAGTGAGAAATGGTCGGTGTGGCTGTGCAGAGCGTCTGGGCAGCGCAGACTAGCTTCTGTCCACGTGTGTGCAAAATGAATTTTGCCGTTCCCACTTTTAGGCTCTGTGTAGAGCCTGAGGTGGCACGCTCCACGGCCCTACACAGAGTCTCTCCCCACATTTGCCCTCTGCGGTTAGCGTTATTCCTGGACAACACAGCATCATGAGGGGCTGAACTCACAATAACAACAGCAACGCGTCCCTCACAATGCCCACATTCACCAGCAAAGCCATAACAGCACCTCCATACCTCCCATACCTCCCATCACCATCAAGGCATCAAGGCATCAGGGCGACCGAACAGCAGCAGGACGAGAGGAAATGCCATCACGAGAAGCCGCCTAGTTCGAAACCGGTAACGCGCCTCCCATCATGTAGCGTTGGTCGTCTCCGGTCTCCCACGAGAAGCGTTCGGCTGGCTTTTCGACTTTGGCATCAGTATCCGAGACGCCATCCTCGACCTCGGCAGCAGCAGCGGCTCCACTAGTATTCGAGACCCCGTCCTGACCTTGAGCAACGGCGTCGGCTCCATCAGTATCACGACCGAGAGAAATCTCCACCATCTCGGTACCACCACACAGAATCTCAACCTGAGCCATCCATGGGCTGCTGGGCGGAACGGAAGCATATTCCTCGGATGGACCTGGCTCGTCGACATCGGCGGTGGTGAGAGGAAGCTCTGGGCTGGACGGCTTGCGACGGAGGCGCTCGCGGACATCGTGCAGTAACGACTTGATGGCAGTGAAGACATCCTTGACGACGTCGGCAACACGGCGGGCCAATGGAGGGCGAACGGTTGGAATGAAGAGTGTGACGTTGGAACCAGGCTTGTCAAAGCCGACGAGGATGGCGGTCGAAAGATCAACAGGCGCAGGATCGCCAGCGAGGACCTTCATGCGGTCCTTGATCGTGTCGCGGGATGCAACACAAGCCCAGAAGAGAACCAGACAGAAGGGAAACCCCAATCCAACCACCATCCCAAGCTTCCACTGCCACGACTCCTTCTCCAACTGCTCCTGCGTCTTTGCTGCCTGCTCTGGGCCGCCAGTGATGGGAGTTGCGATGGCACCTATGTCGCCGACGAGAATGGGGCGTGGAGTCCTGGTGATGGTGGGCCAAGTGCCCGTTCCCGTCATCACCTGGGTGTACTCATGTATGTCCGTGTAAAGGACAGGAGGCACGATGGTGTGTACGTCCGTAAACGTGTGAACCCTGGTGCGGGTGGGAGTCTCAGTTGAGCCGAGAACGCAGGCGGTGAGATGTCCGAGGATGACTGGGAGGAGGAGCAGCGGCTTCATTGTAAGGCTGGAGAGGCGGGAATCTACCGTGCGCTTCTGGTTAGCGCAAACCCTATTGATTGGAGGCTGGATCCATAAGGTAGGATTCCCATTCCGGCATGGAAGGATTGGTACTAACCGGGAGAGTAGATGAATGTGACGTTATTGAGGTATGCGCAAGGACAGTCTGGGACGAGCACTGGCGGAGATGAAGCTCTATCCCTTCTCTACGAGATGTCTTGACGCTTGAGTGGCAAGATCTTGGTCTCTGCGAAGGCGGAGGAGATGAGGGTGAGGATCTACTCAGAGAGGCACGAAGGTCAGCAACAGTACTATCAGCGCGATCCTGCGCCAAATAGACGAGCTTTCGGCGCACATATGCACAGAAGAGCGCGTAGACATCGCACGAGGGCTTTCACGAACTCTCACCTTTGGATTGGCGGCTTTTGGACGATTTTGGGGCGGTAGTAGCTGGCGACAAGACCCCAATCAGCATCCACTCCGGTCCCAACGACGACAAGACACGAGATTCGCCTCTCCTCGATGCTGCCATTGATCAAATGGATAACTTACATGGTTGGAAATAAGGATCGATGATCTTTTCAAGCTTAACTGGTGGAAAAGAGGGTCGAGCTGTGGTGGACGTCCTCGTCAGTATCAACGTATCCGCCCTGGTCTCAACGACGACAATCGACAACCGACAAGATTGCCCTCTGCTTGATGCCGTCATTGATCAGATGAGGGCTTACATGGCTGGAAATATGAATTGGTAGTCTGCCTGAGCTGAACTGGTGGAAAAGGACGGTGAAGCTGTGGTGGACGTCGTCGTCAGTATCGCCCCGCACTCAACACCAAAGCCGCCAACTCCACAAATCTCGCGATCCTGGGCACCTACAATTGGAAATAGCGCAAATAAATGATCAAATGAGTGTACGGAAGATATAAAGGAAAAAAAATTGACAGAAATCGGCTCGGCCGGGCGGGTGCTGGACGAGATGCGTTTCTGGCGAAGAGGTGATGAGGAGATGGTGAGGAGCGGTGGTGACTTCGTGATGGTGGGGTATTTCCATTGGACCGCCAACTCAACGCGATCCTGACTCAACACCAAATTGCGCCAGCACCATTGCGGTAATCACCTTTGGCTTGCGCAATTGGCTTGCGCAATTGGCTTATCGTGGGTTTCTTTGAGGGAGATTAGATTGATTTGTTGGGATTCATTGACACGCATGCCGAGAACTTTGGGTATCTTGGGGTGGGTGAGGAGGACTATCTTGAGATTTGGGTGGAGAGTGGTGGGTTAGGATGGTTATTTGGAATGAGATGGAGAGGAAAGGTATGTTCGCATTGAACAGTGGAGGGGAGTGCAGATGGGAATTAACTGACAGCTTGTAGGATTCATGGGTACTCGAAGATGCAGTTATCGAGACATCCCGGTCTTTTAGCTCTCGATAGTCTTCAAAATCGAGCGATTTATGCCATTGGAATGACTTCGTACAGAATGCGCTATGTTTATGAGCATTCAAGAGGAATGTGGGTTCATCTTATCCAAATTGCATTCCTTTGGCACAGGTCTCACTCTGCTGCAGTACTTGAGACGGACCATTGTAAATGAGTCTAGCATCCGGAATTCAAGTGCACATAACTGTCTTCTCGTGTTACGTGCTGCCTTCCGGTTCGTCCATACAGCAAGTGTTGAATCTTCACCAGCATGTCTACGAAGTTCACTGTATTATACCGTCATTCCGAAGACAGATGCGTAGTGGTGAAAGGGGCACGTCTTAGCATTTGCATAGATCTACGCCTGCTGAGCAAGGTCAAGACTGGGTTTGAAATGGGCCCATGGGAATAGCTTTGGAAGCTGGATCAATGAATACCGGCTGTACAGGCCAGCTTGAGACATGGGGTTTGAGGTACTGCGGTAGACGTGCGCCCACCGTTCCGTGACTCGTCATTTGGAACAAGCTGTCACTGCAATTCCTGCCTTTGCTACAGGCACGAGATTTGGGACTCATTGTCAGGTGAGAAACTCTCGATGTTCTATTTACATGCAGAAACTAGAACGCTGACCCTCAGACCCTGAATATCGAGATAGATCTATGTAGCCGCACTAGAAATCGATCGGAACTTTACCTCCACCAGTTAATTCCCAAGCCACAGCTTCCTTCGAGGTTTCACGAGATGCCATGTCGGAGACCAATCAAGAGGAAGAGTAACAAAACAAGAAAGCAAGGAAAGAACAGAACACAAAAGCTCCGGATCTCCATCGACACCCATGAGATTCCTCCTTCAAGATGCCACCCAGAAGCATAACCCACAGAACTGTCAGAAACTTAATCCCACAGGAACGACAGCCACGATGAGCGAGCAGCAAGAAACTTCTCCACCTCTAGGCAGAAAACTCCCTCAGCCCACCACCTTCCCTCCCCTCTTCCTCCTCCGTCTCTCCATCATGATTAGCACCACCCTCAAATATCCTCTCAAGAAGCTCCCGATCCGTCTCCCGCAACCTGTTAATGGTGGTGACTCCCTGCAACTCGACCTCATCGTCTCGGATCCGTCTCTTTCTCAGAATGAACCTCTCGGACAGACAGTAACTGGTGATGCATATACCAACGACAGCAACAAGACCAAGGAAGAAAGCGAGTGGTGCGAGCTCAGCGGGGAGAGAGTTGCGCTTGCTACCGTCGGAGCTGCTGGCGAGGCTCTTGCCGGCGTTGTCGGTGGGGGAGGTGAGGAGAGGGACGGTGCCGTTGACGGCAGGGAGGAGGGTGGAGGCGAGGGCGGTGCGGGCGGAGGACGTGATGCTGGGGGAGGTGGGGAATGGTTGGAGGGTCATGAGGCCAGCGGTGAGTTGGACGCTGAGGAGGATGGCGAGGAGCATGTGGACAAGGGTGGAGGTGTTCATTTTGGGGCTGTTCACCGTTATCTGGTCAGTTATCCGTGCAGATTGAGGAACTGATGGGCTAAGTATGCCAGTGGGTCTGTCTTTGCTGGGGCTTGGTGAGTTGGAGGCTTACCTGAGTTGGAGGTTGCTTTGGTGGGAAGGTGGTGGGGAGAAAGTTGTGGTGTTGGCGGCCTGGCTCTTGAGGCGGCCTTTCTGTTTCAGATTCGCGTCAGTTTCCTGAAATAATCGACTGCTGGCAAATGGCAAAGGCATCTGGACATGAGTGCGAGGAGGGAAAATGTCACCTGTCGTCGGGAGGTTTGTGGTATTTCTGTGGGGAATTGTCGACGTAGAGGGTCGAAATTGCTGCCAAAGACAGGAAGGATGATTTTCTTGGGGTGCAGTCATACGTCACGGGCGTTGTGACAACCGTCCAATTGTGACATTTTGGGCATAGCTCGTCGCTGCTTTGCTTTGAGCCTTGAATGGGCCAGTTAAATTCTGGCTTCACGAGGAGGGTAACTGAAGCTTCTACGAGCTCCCAGGGGTAGTAGAGATTGCTATGGGATGGTTGTTCTGGAAACTTTGGAGATGGTGTGAAGGTATTCAACCACCAGAACTGGCTGAGATTGTAAGACATGTACTAACGAGCTGCAGGACTTCCATAGATCTAGAACTCAGGTGCAGTTATCGGTGCGCTTCGTGTGGCCTTCGAGCCGGCAACACAGGATACAGACACAATGCTGGAACGTCAAGCTGTCACGATGGTAAGGTGAGGAGATCTCGATGTTTCATTGATTCCCAGCAACTCATACAAATGCCAACAAATACTACTATCAAGTACAGATCTCAATATCTGCATGATGATAGCCATCGAGATATCTCCTTCACACTGTTAATTCCGCAAGCAATAGTTTTCCTCGAGAATCCAGCCATACATCCGGAGACGACCAGGCCAGAGAAGAAAAACGAAGCAAGAAAGCACGCAAGAAAACAACACCACCAAATCCCTCATCTTATCCCTCATCTCTCCGCCAGCAATCCGCCGAGGCGTCTCAAAACCATGAAGCACCCATCGCAGTAACAGCAAGCGCCAGGAGAAGAACATCCAAACTTAAGCCGCACCACGAGCACCCTCTCCAGCAGCCTCCTCGTCCACCAACCCATCGGAAGCTCCATCCAACATCCTCGCGATATACTCACGATCAGCACGAATGAACTCCTCTTCACGGGTCCTGTCAATGCTCGTGATGCCCTGCAGCAACTCAATCTCGTCTTCCTCCAGGCCACGATTCCTCTTGCGTTTCTCAACAAACTTCTCGCCGAGGTAATAACTGGTGACGCAGATGCCAATGAAAGCAACGACACCGATGAAGAAGATGACAGGAGCCGCCTTGGCGATGGTGGAGTTGGCAGTGGTATTTCCAGTGCCCTTTTCGGCGTCGGCGGTGGGGAGAGGAGTGTGGGTAGTGTTACGGGCGGCGAGGAGGGCGGAGGTAATGGTGGTGGCGGCGGCCTTCATGGTGGAGGTCGGGAATGGTTGCAGTCTGACGAGGCCATCGGCGCCTTGGATGGTGGGGAAGATGAGGAGTGGAAGGAGGGCGAGAGCATTCATTTTGGTGGCTATTGACAGCTTTGGGGTCAGCTACTGCTGTGGATCCAGGTCTCATGGACTTTGTTTAGGTTTCTGACGGTCCTGGGCAGCTGGGACGTACCTGGGCTGGGTGTGGAGCAGGCGGGGTTGGTGGACGAGGTGGTGGTGTTTTGGTGAGAGAGGCTCGTCGGGACCTTTTGTGGCAATCTGGTGTCAGCTTCCTGCCCTAGATTCTGCTAGGTGCGGACTATGGGCTTCTAGCCGAAGGAGATGAGATACTGACTTCTCGTTGAGTGGAGGATTGGAGGGTGCAGGGTGATTTGGAGGGTAGTTGGGAGGTGGTGCGGAGAGATTATTGTCTTTGGGCGGTGTTGACTCAAAGAGGCACCAAAGTTTCTTGTGGTGACTTTGGCTGTCACTAGGCGTCGTGACAACGGTCGATTTTTGCCGTTTTGGCTGTAGTTCGTCGCTGCTTTTGAGTTGAAGCTCGTCGAATTGGATATGGGGATATCTTGAGGATAGGGCTTGGAGTCGGGCTTAGCAATCTTCGTGTGTAGGTTTAGGGGAAGTGTTAGAGGTATGCCAATTCTCAGGATTGCCAGGTATGGGATTATTACTGATGAACTGTACTAGGCTCTACATATTGCTTTGGTTTGTCGCTGCGCCTTCGACAATATTTGCATCGTCGAAGAAGCTTTCCATGACGAGAACTCGAGAGTTGACAAAGCTCGATATGATTGCTTAACTTACTGGAGTCCAGCCCATAGCTCTGTTCTCTCGATCGGAGCACACTTCGAATTCGACGGTCTGATCATGGGTCATTAACATGGTCCTATGGCGCCAACCTCTCGATTGTGCTTCTCGAAGGCTCGGCTTCACCCTTACGTGATTGGGCTTGTAATTTCACATGGCCTCTGTTTGGCCATGAGCTGTCTTCGTTGGTCCAGAATCACTTCTTGATGTTCCTTTGGAACATGTCAATCTCGGATATGAACCTCTCAGTCTAAGAAAGAGGTAAGCGGTCTAGAAGGGAATTCATTCACATTCCGGTCCCGAAAGCAGTTCATCCTAACATTTAACAGTAACATGATCCACCCAAGATAAGGTAAACGGAAAGAAAAGAATTATGAATAAATCCCGGAAGTAAACAAGATCAGCAACATAAATGCGTCGCGTCCTTCACCCTATATCCCATAGAAATCGTTTCGTTCTACAGAAGGAGAACAATCCACCCACGCACAATAGTGCCCCACTTAGATCGATCCTAGAAGGCAACCACCAAGCTGCAAGGACAAACACAGAAAGCACGCAACTTAGGTACGGGTATCTTCGTCACTAGAATCCTCGTCGTCGGCAGGGGTAATCACACAACGGAAAGCGCCTCCCTCAATGGTACCAGCATCTCCTGGCGCCCAAGAGTTCCTCTCCTTCCCTTCTCCTCCAGCCGCATCCATCTCCAGATTGGTCAGCTCAATGTCAGTAGCCGCAGCAGCAAGCCAGTCATCCACATCGATGGCTCTACGCTCAAAACTCTCCTCCACACTTTCACCGTCCATGACCTCATCAGCATCGGCCTCAACGACGATCATTTCGTAGGCTTCGCCGAAATGACGTTGGAAAATTTGTTGGGCGCCAAGGTAGGCAAGAACGAGGAGACCGATGAGAGCAATAAAGGAACCAAAGAAGATCAATGGTGTCAAAACCGCAAAAGTTGGATTATAGGTGCTGGCGTCGTCGTCGGAGTGGTCGATTGGGTTTGCGGGAAGCACCTCGGTGTCATTTCGGATGATGATGAGGCCGGCGTAGATGGTGCCTTGGGCGGCGCGAGTGGTGGTGGCAGCAGCGGCTCTAGTACTGACGACGACGACGGCGGCAGCAGCTGGGTCGGAAAGGACGAGGCAGGCGAGGAGGAGGAGGAGGCGGATGAAATTGGAGAGAGACATCTTGTGGATCATTGACCTGTCAGAAGCCCGCTACATGTTAGTCACTTTTGCTTTTGGTCTCAAGAATGAGGAAGGAAGAAGTGCTGGATTGTTTGCTATGCGCATTGGGGTCCTGAGACGTACCTTTGTCGTTGGCTCTGGGCGGGGGTTTGAGAGAGAGGTTGCGAAGAGCGGCTTTTGTGGGCCTTTTGGAACGAGATGGATGTCAGCTTCCTGAAACTGAAGAGACATTCTTGGTTGAAGAAGGGCAAAGTGGTCCGTACCTTTGACGATGGGGGATTTGATGAGGGCGATTCTCCTTTTGACGGGTTCTTTCGTGGGTGGGTTGCCGTGAGTTGTTGCGGATTAGAGGAAACAGACGAGATGAGTTTGGTGGGGGGGCCTTCTTTGGAGTTCCTCAGCGCTCGTGACAATTGATCAATGCTAACCTTTTTGGTGAGGTTGTTGACCTCCGCTTTTTTGTTTGAGCATCAGAATATGGATCTGCCCCAATTCATTTTCTTTCTTTTGGTTGATAATATGATTACCCTACATGCTCTCAACTGGGCCGTAAAGTCTCAGAGCTTGAGCCTTTGCTGGTTTCGTTCAGCGCGAATTGCAAAGGGCGAGAACAATGATCCTCATTGTACTTCTTCGCCGCCTTTTGGCTCACGCTGGTTTGACGCTCAGCTGCTGGAACTGGCTGTATGGTCTGGGCCTCGGCTCTCTTTGTCGTAGGCTGTGTTATGCCTCATAGGAGCCTATGTGTTCGTCTACATGGTTTCTAGTTGGCATCTTCACTTGTGGTATTTCCTGCTCAAGCCAAAGACTGGTGCGGCTTTGGCTCATGCATGAAGACGAAACTTCAGTTGATTTACACAGTAAATACTCCTAACTTTAGAACAGGGATACCATTTGCGAACGAGATTCACTTTCAGTTTATTTGCTGAAAAATCTACAACAGATAAAACTCGATTTACCCAGGAAATACAAGAACAGATGCGTAAAGATCAAGCAAACATCACAAGACCAGCTATATTACCGTCCTTCTTCCCTCACTCCGAAGAGACAGCCCGCAGAGGTTGGCTCTCCCAACCAAACTTGTCACCAAGGGACCAGGAACGACGTTCGACGCCATCTCCTCCACACTCCTCGCTCGTAGAACAATCTTCGACAGAGAGAACAAACTCTGGTACTTCAACGCCAGGAACGGCAGCAGTCGCCATAGCGGCCAACCAATCTTCAACCGACTCCTCAACATCCTCCCTGCTAGTTCCGTAATCAAGCATTTCGTAGTTTTCCCCATCATGTCTTTGGAAGAGACGTTGAGCAAGCAGGAAAGCGACGACGAGAAAGGCGACGAACGCCAGGAAGGCCAAGAAGAATAGGAGTGGAGTAAGCATCTGGAATGTGGGATTGTAGGTGTTGTTCTCGTCCTCGGGCTCGGAAAGGTTGCTCGGAACGGCGGGGAGGAGGTTGGTGGTGTTGTTCATGGTGTTGACGGCGGGGAAGGTCGTTTGGCGAGCGACTTTGGCGCCTGAGGAGTTGATGGCCTTCATGACAGCTCCAGTGGCGGGATTGGCGATGAGGAGGAGAAGGGTGAAGATGGTTTGGAGGAGGGCAAGGAGATGCATTGTTGTCCTAGGGCTGGCCACAGAGTTGCTGTTAGTTAGTGATGCGAGTTGGGGTTGGATTGAAGCCGAAAGCGGTCCTGTGTTTTTAGACAAAGCGGAGAAGCCGGGCCACATACCGTGTGCTTGACCTGCTGCTCGTAGGATGTGTTGGCGAGGAGATTTGGGGAGGAAAGATTGGATCGTGGAGAATGAGTCCTACTTGAGGCTACTTCAATTCGTGTTACGAGAGTTGTGTTGTTGGCGGGATGGTGGTGAGCGGGCGGCTCTTGAGGGTGGTTGTTGCTGTTGAAAAAGAGTGAACGAGCTCTGGCGGTGATACCGTCTTTGCTTCGTGTGCACTCGTGACGCTTGCCCAATTCTAGCCTTTTTGGCGTGGTTCGACGCTGCTTGGGCTCTCGAAAACAGGAATGCTCCGGGGTGCGTATTTGCTCGTGTCTCTTGAATGCTGCTTTAGCAGCTTTACTGTGTCTGAATTGTGACCTGTAGAGACTGCCTGCGTGCTGAGTCGCCAAGAAGACGGAACTTTTAGCATCTTTGGGGACGGTGCGTGCTCATAAAGTCTCCATGTTGGGCTTGTTCAGAGGGTGGTATTTTGGTCCATGCAAGATGTATGGCTGATTGACTGGAGACGCTCATTGCAAGACTTCCCGTAGGTGCTGGTGACTCGTTCCTTTCAAGGTAGGAGGAGCCAGTTTGGAGTTGCTACTACCCGAATTCTTCCCTAGTGCTTACTTTCGACGTATAGATATCCTTGAACTGGCCATTGGCTCGGTATTTGTCTAGACTGCTGCAGACTCTCACCCGACGTCAAGGGAGTTCACGCTTGTTGACCGATTGTGCACCGTCGATACTCAAAAGCTCTTGTAAAAGTTGAATTCGTTAAGCTGCTCCATGGTCAACAAGCTGTGTTGACATTCCTTACGTGATCTCATTCCGAGGGATTGCTTACCTTTTCTTCCCCGTTACTTGTCTTATGCTCTGGAGTCACGTCAGTACGATATGATTCTGGCGTGCTACCTTCCAGACTCGTTGGTATGTACGTATTACCTCATATGTGTTCCTGAGACAGTACTGTTCTTAGCTTTTAACCGGTTTGAATGCTTTCGCGATTTGTGCTTTCTTCTACTAAGGATTTGTTTACCTGCAATATAGATACTACTCGTGCGTACTTTCTCTCTCTTGTTCCTTGACGCATTGCAAGTTCGATGTCGATTTCATGCATCAAGCTGTTCTTACTACTTCCGCAGTCGTACGTACTACATCTCCACTTCCAGATATCGCATATGCGTATCAAAGTGTCTGCTCAAAATTGCTTTCCCAACGACCTCTCTAACTCAATCTTGCAGTGCTGTATGGAGCAAAACTTTCAAAAGGAAGTACTAAGTAACCTCGTGAATACTCGTAGACGGAATCAAGCATCTTGAGGTGTTGAGGTCTACTACTGTATTATTCGTACGGTTCGGTTGTAAGACGATATGTATTTTTTCAGATGCTGCTTGGGTCACCAATCTTCTCGGTGCGTATGCAAAGAAGAAAGTATCGTTCATTTCTCTTTCTCATACCGTGCTCTAAATTGATACCGCACATTCTTTACGCTACCTGCATGTCGTGCCCGCTACTCTGATCTGACCCTTGATGATGTGGAATATCATGGTGAAGTCCGCAAACTAAAACGTGAATACTCGTGGACGGAATCCAAAAATCGTGTTTATTGTAGACCTTCTCTGATGCTTGGAGCATGCGGGTCTTATCGAAGATGATTGGTCTCCGGCTTCCCCAGGCTCTTATTGCCCTTGGGAACGTTGGTGCTGTCTCTTGGGGTGCTGTTGAAGTGCTATGCGAAGGTCATGCAAACTTAGATCTTTCTTGATTTCATTAGAATTGTGGAAGCATGCATGCCAGGTCTGTGCCGTTGTGTGATGATAGGTCTTCCAGTGACCGATACTAGGATCTCACCGGCGAGATAAGGTCAATATCTTGTAGAATGCATATCGTTCATCTCTCTTTCAAAGGTTATTGGTATGAAGCTTGCAACACGTGCCGGGAAGTTGTCCTCAGTACATACTAGCACTGACTTGCTCTTAATCATCTGCATCTAAAGTCCATTCATTTGACTGAATCTCGTGTGGAAAAATGTTCTCAGAGACTAACTTGTTGCGCTTGAATACGATAATCCGCATTCGGAGGTAGGTGGTATGCATGCGGGGAGCCTATATTTGCGACAACCTGAATAAAACAAAGTCGTATTTTCCCGAGAGTTTCGAACTTGAGTTTCTTTGACCCTCGTAGTTTATCCCTCACCGAGAATCGAAATACAACATTTCTATCTGGAAACATGAAGGCTTCTCAAAGATACTTCTTGGTGTCTCTAGATAATGAATAGTGCTTTATAAGGTCGTGCGTAGCGCAGTTCAATATCCTATCGCGTATAAAATACCAATTTGTGTCTCTATCTCGAGGAACTAATCTGGATTGGAAGCTCGTAAGAAGACTTCCCAGACATAGTAACAATGCCCTACCACGTGAATACTCATGGACGGAATCGTAATCTTCCACAGTGTAAGAATACGAGTGTAGAACGTTGATTGTATTGTCTATCTAAGGTGCTGGCTACGACGGCTTATATCCTCCAAGGACGCCGTGGCGTCAACCCCCGACCATGGAGGGTGGCACTCGGCCACTGGCTACACGGCAACGCCGTGGGACGCCTACAGGCTCTCGGATCGATACATATCCAACACGGCCCCTCGAGACGAAGCCGAAGTCGAAGTCAAGGCCGTTGCCGATTCCATGGTGATGCCGAGGGGGTGGATACTTACCTAGCCCGAGTGCACTCAGGTGTCACCAAGGGTGATCATCCAGATAAGATTCGGAGCTAGCGCTAGCGCCCTAGGTGAGTCAGCGCCCCACAAAGTCTGGCGCTCACGACTTTGTCGCGTCGCGCTTTCAACCACAACAACCTCCGGGCTCACCGTTGCCGTGTCATCGCCATTGCGCACGACCACCACCATTACATTGAGGACCCCGTGTGGAGATATCCCCGACTCTTTGGAGGTTTGTCACTTTGTCACTGAGGACCCCGTGTGGAGATATCCCCCACTCTTTGACTTGACAATGCCTGTGGTATGGTACTGTGTGCAGGTGTGATTCTTGGGTGATGGGCTGCTACTGAGGACCCCGTGTGGAGATTTCCCCGACTCTGTAGCTTCCAACCCCCTGAGTCACATGGCTTGCACACTGGTCACATGATGGTGGTCACGTGCGGCGGTAATTTCCCTTTAGGACTAGTCTAAATAGATTATCTGAGATCATCAGGAGACTGCCAAGACTTGGCAATTTCCTTTCTTGATGACCCCTACGGCTAGCCCATTCTATGAAGTCACGTGACCGGTAGTAGAACTTCAAGAATGACAACGACGGCCCCATAAATTGATAGCTACGGCCCCTTAACTGAGGTATTTTCTATATAGGGGTTAAACCCAATCCCTCAGTATGCTTGATGTGCAAAGGCCGGCCCAGGGGCTTGGTTAGAACGTCAGCAGTGTTGACGGCCGTATCAATCTTGATCATATCCAGCTCGTGAGTACCAAGGGGACCACAGCAGCGCTTGCGGGTTATGTTGTAAGCAATATCAATATGCTTCAACTTGTTGTGATGCTCTGGATTGCGTGCAATGATACATGCACCCTGGTTGTCATTGTAGAGAGGAGTCGTAGGCGATGGCTCTCTATCAGAGATCGGCAAGAGCTCGTCAGCCGCAGGGTTGAGGTAATGCTGTGAGTTCGGGTGGTGGAGGCGTGGCGCCTTAGGCTTTGGGTGTGCTGGGTCAATGAAGTACTCCAGTTCAAGGAGTAGGTGACGTATCCACAGTAGCTCCTGAGTAGCCAAAGCAGATGACATCCATTCAGCCTCCGTGGATGAGGCTGCAGTTGACGCTTGACGTCTGGATGCCCACACAGCACATGCTCCACCCAAGAACACACAGTACCCTGACGTAGATCTCCTCTCCATCTTATCTCCTCCCCAATCCGCATCACAGTAGGCATGTAGCCTATACTGTTCTGCGTCCTCGTTGGCTCCAGGACCTTTGAACTTTAGGACCCAGTTCTTCGTACGCTTTAGGTACTGGTATACTCGCTTGAGGGCCTTGAGGTGCTCCCACGTAGGATTCGAGCTGAACTGACTCAGATGAGACATGCTGAACGCCAGGTCTGGCCTTGTGCAGGTCATTGCGTACATGGCGCAACCCAGCATTTGCTGGTATACCTTGACGTTGTCTTCATCTTGCTCAAATCCCTCAGGCGCCTTTTCTAGACGCCCATTCTCTGCCATTGGTGAGTCAGAACCACGGCAGTCGTGAAGCCCAAAGCGGTTGAGAATATCTGTGATATACCTCTCCTGGCCAACGGAGATGCTCGTGTCATCCTCCGTGCGAGATATACTTATCTCCATGCCTAGGAAACGGCGAGCTTCCCCGAGGTCACTCATAAGATATTCCTTGCTGAGTGCGTCCTTAATCTCCTGGATCGTCTCCAATGACTTGCTGAAAAGTAGCATGTCATCTACGTAGAGAGCCAGCACAATATCTGGACGGATGTACAGGCCAGGATCCTCCTCAGACTGGTAGAACCCAAGCCGATGAGTCAGATACTTGGTGACAGTACTATTCCATACCAGAGGTGCCTGCTTCAAGCCGTAGAGGGACTTGCGGAGTCGTAGGACCTTCTGCTTTGCCGGCTTGCCCACATTAGGCAGCTCATGCATGCTATAGCCCTCAGGTGGATGGATATAGATCTCTTCCTTGATCTCTCCGTTGAGGAAAGCCGTTTTGACGTCCATCTGATGTACATGGTACCTCTCTACTGCAGAGGCTGCCAGTAGGATCCGAATGGTCTTGTGGGCTATGACAGGTGCAAAGGTATCGTGAAAATCAATCCCGTACCTCTGCTCAAAGCCACGCACTACCAGTCGAGCCTTGTACCTGATGGACTCCTCTCCGTCTGGTGACACCTGGAGCTTCCTGGTGAATACCCACTTGACAGTTAACGCAGATCTACCCTTAGGCAGATTGGCGCCTGTCCATGTGCCAGTTTTCCCCAGAGCTCCCATCTCCTCATCCATGGCTTGCTTCCAATGCTCAGCATATGGTGAATCCATAGCCTCCCTGTAAGAGCGTGGGTCGTCAAGGTCCAGCTCTGGCAGGCGTGTGGCTAGACGAACCTTCGCCTTGTGCACTCGTGCATTGAATCGCCGCCTAGGTAGAGGTTCTAGAACATCCTTGCGGGTGATAGGCTGTTGGACAGATGACTGCCAGTGCTGACGGCGAGCTTTCTTCGACTTCCTCCTGACTACGGCCTTGTCTGCCATAATCCAATATCCTGGCACATATGGAGCATCTACCACAATACAATCTGAGTCGTACTCCTCATCTGTGGACGCATGTTCCATGTGAGGGCCTTCTTCGTCCGTAGACGCTTGTCCTACGGGAGGTTCCTCCTCATCTTCCAGCTGCTGCTCCTGTGGAGGTGCAGGGCTAGGAGATGCACTTTGACGTGCACTGGATCCTTGGTTGACATCATTCTGACATCCCCCCTCAAACAGGGATCCAGGAGGTGGACTAGGACTCTGATGCTGAGTGATAGATTCCTGTGGAGGCTGCGTGGTCTGGACCTGCACCTGTTGCGGCTCAGATTGTGTTGACGTTGCCGTGGCCAAAGAGAGCAGGGTCTCAGCCTCTGCATTCCTCTCTGACTCTCCTACGTCAGGAAGGCCCATAAAAGGGAATACCTTAGACGCTGTCTTCTTCTTCAGATAGTCCAACGCCGGGAATCCCTCCCCAGGTGTGACGTCACGGACAAGGTCCACAGTCAAGGTCGTCAGGTTGTAGACCAGCCACTGATGAGCAGTCTCCGTATAACCAACGAGAATTGCCTTCTGAGCACGGGGTTCAGAGACAGTCTTCACCTGCTTCTCCTCTGGGATAGTCACGTAGACCAAAGACCCAAAGGGTATCAAATTACTGACATCTGGTGGATGGTTGTTGAGGACCGCATATGGCACAGCTGAGCCAACCTTCTTGACAACGCTCTTGCTGATGAGACGATTGCGGATATAGCATGCTGCCTTGATTGCTAACCCCCAGAACGCCTCTGGTAACCCGCATGTCAACATCATGGTTCTGGCCATTGTAGTGAGCGTACGGTGCAGTCTCTCAATTCCTCCATTCTGCTCATGTGCGTAAGCAGACGTCAGCTCTAGCAAGATGCCCTCTGCCTTGCAATACGCCTGGAAAGGCTCAGAAACAAACTCTGCTGCCTGGTCACATCTGATCTTGGCTACGTGGAAGTGCAGGTAGGACGTCTTGAGCATTTTCAAGTGACTGAGGATAACATCATAGTAGTCACTTTTGGACGCATAGAAATAGACCCAAGAGTACCCAGAGAATGAATCCATTATACTGAGAAAGTATTTACTTCCAGGCGGAATCCCAGACTTTTTGTAGCTGCAACGTGAGGAGCCAAGAGTAGGTACCTTCCACGGACCACAGACATCCAGATGCAGGCGTTGGAGAGGTTCCGTTGGCGGATTCTTCCCTGCAGACTTCGTATGATGATGCTGTACAGCCTTCCCTAGCCTGCACGCCTCACACTCCATCCGTAGGTTGTAGCCAGAGGCAGTGATGATCTGCTTCGTTGGCATACCCTCTACCAAGTTCTCCAGAGCCATTTGGCGCATGCGAGGAATACTGCAATGACCAAGCCGCACATGCCAGTAAGAGAGCAATTGACGTGCTTCCTCCTTCTTCATCTCAATGGGTTTTGTACGAGCAGCAAGGGCAGATAGACTATTGAGAGTAGCTGGCGTGGCGGGTATACCAGACGTGAGTACCTGTGCGTAGGTAGGGGGACCCTCTGCCTTCCGCTTTCGAGTAGTGGCCAGGTTTGCTGTAAGGGGAGCTTGTGCGTTTGGCAGTGTCTGGTAGAGAATGTAAAGACCAAAGTCATCGTCTCTTGTTGCTGTGACAATGATCTGGTTATCCCGTATGATATCACAGGTACGGTCCACCATGCAAAACATTAGATCTCTGTTCTTGCCGCACTCACGGAAAGTAGGCAAGAGATTCTCACCAAGAACAGGGACGTACAAGACCTCCTTGTAGACCAGGTTGGGATTAATGGTAACTGTACCCCAGCCATGAGCCCACATGGTAGACTTGTCTGCCAGCTCAATACCAACAGGCTTCTGGAAGCGTTTGAAGGTACCAGCGTCAAAGACAGAGAGGTCACTGGTCATGGGCTCATTTGTGCCTGAGTCCACACCCCAAGGGGCAAAACGTACCCCTGACTTCTTCTCCATCTCTGCAGCCTTAGCCCTCGCACTACGAATTCTACAGAGCTTGCTCTTGTTGCCCCGTAGAAGGCTGCCAGACGAACCTGAGGAATCCTTGGGAGCAGAGGCCCCACCAGAGGACTTCTCCCTTACAGCCTTCTGTGCTGTAGCCAGACTGTAGCACTTCTCTGTTGGGTGGTTGGTTCGTCCACATAGGGCACACTGTTGTGGTGGTTGAGGCTTGGTGACAGCCCCAGTAGTGAAGTCTGTATGCGTGGTTGGTGGTTGCTGCTTTCCATGCTGGCGTCCCTTTCCTCCCTTTCCACCTTTGCCCTTTCCTTTCTTCCCAAATCCTCCTCCGTGCTGATTGTTGCCCGTAACTGATATCTTCAGCGCCTTGAGGGATGCGGGTTCTGAAGACATGGAGGTTAGCGTCTCCATCCGTGACATAACATGATCCAGAGTGAGGCTTCTAAAATCCTCCCCACCAGACGAGCCAGACGTAGTTCCTGTCTGTGGAGAGTCAAGAATCATCTTGACCTCTGCTGGATAGTACGCATGCATGGCCTCCAGATACAGCACAGCGCGCATGGCGTCAGGGTCCAATTGTCCTCCAAGCCCAGTAACCAATCTCTCCCTCTTCTCCCTTAGCCCCTCGTTATACTGGGCAACAGTCTCATTGGGGTGATCCCCATCACGCATCTGCGCAAGGAGATTCCCTCTATACAGATGTGAGACATCACCCAGCGTCTTCACTGAGTACGTTGCCTTCAAATCCTCCAGGAGTCCCTTGATGTCGTGCGTCTCCGTATAGGGCCTTGCTCTGTATCTGATCTCAGCCGCGAGACTGTCCTTGATCAAAATAAAGATCGTCTGCTTTTTGGTCTTCCATTCCTCCTTTGCTTGATCAAGAATGACCTGCAGCTGTTGTTGCCTTTGGCGCTCCTCAGCCTGAGCCTGTGCCTGCTGCTGTTGACGCGCTTGGGTCTGGTCTTGCGTAGGTGGTGACTGTGGCTGTGGCGTTTCCGAGTTCTGGTTCGCATGTCTTCTTGTGTTCTCATGAGGAGGTCCACGTGTTGCGGTTGGCAGGATCCCCTCTACGCCTTCGAATGGGTTGCTGGAGGTGCCAGTGGAGGATGGTTATGGTTGTGAGCCGATTAGGGCCTGGGCGTACGTCCTGACATGCTGAATGGCGGGACCCGTATCTGTGCCGTCAGCCAGTCCAAGTGCACCAGCAAGGGTAAGCTTCCCCATAATAGCATCTTTCCAAGGCTGATAGTCACTCTTGTCATGAAGAATAGGCGATCCGTGAAAAATGGTCATGAGAGTCTTGACAAGGTTGACATTGTTGTTGAGGGTGTTGGTGTACATGGTGATGGTTGGCGACGCGTGGGATGGATTCGTGTGGTGTTGTGTTGTTGCCTTGAATTCTTGGCGTACGTAAGGCGTAAGGCAAGAGGTTCGTAGAAGGATAAGTTTTAGAAGTGGTAAAGAGGTGAAGTGTGGGTTTAAAGTAAGATAGTTCCGTTGGAGCTTGTGGTGCTGATAACGTGTAAGAATACGAGTGTAGAACGTTGATTGTATTGTCTATCTAAGGTGCTGGCTACGACGGCTTATATCCTCCAAGGACGCCGTGGCGTCAACC
>ML119716.1:249539-269224 GCA_003788565.2 Ascobolus immersus RN42 | reverse complement strand
TCAACCCCCGACCATGGAGGGTGGCACTCGGCCACTGGCTACACGGCAACGCCGTGGGACGCCTACAGGCTCTCGGATCGATACATATCCAACACACAGTTGGTACATGTACATCCCCATTTGCTCGCGACTCTTTTCCCATTCCATATGGGCCTACTGCATTTCTATCTCTTTGTTCTAAAGACCTTTGTTGGTGTGCGTGCATGTTGTTCATTTCGCTTTCCTTGTATGATCTTCCTCCACGCCAGGTTTTGGCTCAGGCTCTTATTGCCATGCCGTTTGTTGTTTGCGGGCTGAAGCAGGTATACTCGTGGACGGAAGTCAATCGTGCAATCCGGAAATCATATTTCTTGGAATGTACAGAGCTTTGTGTTCCCTTAAGTATTTGATGCCTTGTTTTAGCTCCAATCGTGCATATCGTTTGTCTGTACATTTCTTTTTGTTGGCATCAAGGTCTATATAATCGAAGCATGATGATATGCGTGAACATTTTAGTTCAAGGAATTCGAACGATGAGCATTGTGTTAATTGTCTCGTGAATACTTGCGGACGGAACCCTGTAGTTCGAACTTGGTGGGAAGGTTTCTATAATGAAGTTCCTAGACTCGTACGGTTCTACTCTGAGTTGATACGTCAGGTGCATCGCGATATCGTGGGCTTAGGTGAAATTTGCTTTAAGAGGCCATGGCGCCATGGCCAGTCATGGTTCTCGTGTTTATTCCTGTACTTCTGTTCTAAAGGGTGTTTTTTTGCACGTAAGATGTTCTGAACTTGAGTTTTATGGCGAATTTATTAATGCTGTATGCGTTTCGAGACTCTTTATTGATGTTGCATGTTGGTGATGTAAGAGATTTGACGTGGACTAGTTTCTCTATAGGCACTTCGCTATCGTTTGATGTAGCCTTAGTCTTTCTTCCGTTGCCTTTGATCGACTCTACAGTGCATACATGCAGGTATCCAAAGCTTCGAAGATGCTCAAACTCCAGCTGAGGGCACGTACTTCTATCTACCGTTTGGATAATTCTCCTACATAGTACAGTATCTTATCCTTAGAGTTAGGTGTGACTTTGCTCTTCTGTGGTTGCTAGTGGCCTCTCCAGATGTCGACCTCTTTGACGTCAGAAGCATTTCATCGTATCTGAAGGTCGGATTCATATGGATTCTAATGTGGATCTTGTACTAAGCACTGTGATCCAAACTAACAAGCGCAAGCGTTATTGTTGCTTCCACATAGTACGTACGTCGTAACTGCTCCAATTACATGTATACAGTAATATTACGCATGCCTCTACTTTGTATAAACAGGTCTGAGATCTCGTATATGCACTTGCTTGTCAGTTCTGGTGTTCGACCTTTTATCGGAGTAGTAATACGTAAAGTAGAGATTTGCAGTGTGTACTTGGGGTAATTGAATTCATGAACCTTACTTGTTGAACTGAGAAATATAATGGGGTTCTCTTGCGTTTGTATATTTCACTCTTTTTAGATAGGGTTGGTACTAGCTTTACTTGTTGTACCGAGGGTAAAATCTGTCCTGCCAATGGGTTTGAAGATAGGGTTGAAAGATCGGTGTGTTGTGGCTTACTGGCATTTCGGAATCCGCTGAGGGAAAAAGTAGCGTACGATACATTTTAAGATGCATGTAGGTACCCTTTCTAGCGTATATGTCAAACAATAATTTAAGTAAATGTATAGCACTCGTATTCTAGATCTGAGAGTTCTATTCGATTCTGACTTTCCGTACACGATGTTTTCACGTGTACCATTCTCTACATGTGGCTCATTTTTGGACTCAACGTCGTCATCCCCGTCACAATGATCGAGCTTAATTGAGGAACAGATATAACAAGACTCTCGTATAGTACTGTATCTTCGCACCAAAGAATGGTGTTTACCGTACGATCTTATACTTGTGGAAGTTGTCGTACATTCTGGAGTCAGACGTGCCGACGTCTTGCTTCGGTCGACTCATAACTGCTGAGACATCACCGAATAATACGATTATCAGACCGAGTCTTTCTTCGATTCGTGTTCATGGTTGATGACTTTGGAATTCCGAACTCCTTGGCCGAACGTAACATTGACCTCAGATCGCAAGGCTTTTCTGTTTTGCAGGTGGATTGATGAGACCTGGGCAGCTGGCAGGTCAAACATCGACTCGTAACCAGTGATCTTTTCACAGCACTGGTCTGGTCGTTCTGTTTCCTTCCGTAAACGAATCGTTGGTAAGAGTGCTCAACTGACACGTCATGCCTTTTTGTAGCTTGCTCTTTTGGTTTGGATAGCCTTGCCTTCGTGTTCGTGAAGAAAGTTCAGGCCGGTTCCTTCTTTGACTCGTACCTTGAAATGCTCAGACACCGCGGACTTGAATGTACTTAAGAGGGATGATAGATTAGTAGATCAAAAAAACGACTCGTAGCCGGTGTTTCATCTCGTAACAATGCCATATTCGTCCCCATGTTGCCTTCCGTGGTAGTAAACGTGAAAATGTCTTTAGTTCTGAGAAAGGAGCGATTGGTCATAATTGCTTCTGCGAATCTCTTTGTCAAACCTTATCGTGCCTTTAGCTTTTCGTATTCAGACTCTTTACTAGGAATAGTCGCCCAGCTTTCTTGGGTTGACTCATCCTACTAGTACTTTTCTTGTGGAAGCATTGAAGGAAAGGAAAACGCATCGTGATTTCAGTTTGATCATTTTTTCCTTCTTTTCGAATCGGACTGCCTCCTTGCAAGCTTGTCTTCGAGTGTTGAGCTCGAACTTGACGTAACTGGTTTCCCCTCCACATTAACGTTACGAATCCCTATTTTCATACGATTGATCTCGTATGTTGGGAACGAGAGAGAAGAATACAAGCTGCAAGGCTGGAAGCGTGCCTTATCATCTTCGATGTTTTATTGGCTTCTCTGGGTCTGGAGCGAGTCGTGTGATCTCCAAATATTTAGTGCAGAAATGGAAGATCTTGAATTGAGTCTACGTACTTATCCAAAACTCCTTGATACTGCTTTTCTTTTTTCGTAAGAATAAGCTTATATTAAGGCTAGAAAGAATAAATAAAGGCGTCGTGATTTCGATTTTGTTGTCTTTCTTTTCAACTGTACGGCTCTTCCTATATAGCTATGGCTTCGAGACTTGTGGTCGACCTTGACGTACCAGCCTTCCAATCCACAACGTTACTATCATATTCCCATTTTCTTCACTTGTTCTCGTAATCCTAAGTGTAATGGTGAAAACAATGCAGCGCAGAATCGTTGATTCTTGATTCCCACGGCCTGTTCTTGAGTTGATAGTCGATTGAGGCTTACTCTGAATCGACTCAATCGAGTCGTATGATATGGCCCCGTTTGTGGAAAAGACCTCGAATGGATTAATTCTTGCACGTATCCATCACCCCTTCAAAATGACATTGTTGTCATAGTCCTCGTAAGAACAAGAGCGAAAATAAACGGGTCATGAGCTTGATTTCTGAATCTTGTTATCTTCCTTCTCAATCGTCTATTTCTTTGCATTTGCAAATTTGGCATTTAGTCTTGATGTCGACTTTGCATGCCGTACGAAATTCCCTCTTCACCTCGATTCTATCACATCCCCTTTCCCTTACTATCTCTTCGTGAGTTGAAGGTGCGGATAAAGGAACAAAGGCACACTGGATTCCTCGTGGCTCATAATACTTAAGTTCGTCTGCTATTAGTCAATCCTGTGGTGGCCATACTTGTGCTCACCGTACCGAAATTAATTATTACTGTAACTTGAGTCAACGTTCCATTACTCCCTGGTACTGATCTAACTCTTCTAGTACGAAAAACACTTAAAAGAAGCACCAAATAAGATACGAATCTCGAGATTGAGGTCGACTTTGACGTTATGAATCTCCATTCGATTTCTTATTCATCGCATCCCCATATTCCGGCTCTCTCGTCATGGGTGGGCTGGATGGCGAAGGACAAGCTCACACCGGTATGGCAGTACTCGTGCCCGTCTCTTGATGACGTCATGGGTTACAAGTCGCGTTGTATGGTCCCCTTTATGGAATCTTTTAAGTAACTTGACTCCTTGGACGTATTACTCATTGTCTCTACGTTCCTACTCCCTCTTCGTGCGTTGGCTGGATGGTGAAGGACAAATCCACACCATATGATCAACTCGAGCAGAGTCGAGCTCGTCAGCAACAGTCTTGTCTATCAATTCTTCAATCGACATTTCTTGTATGCGGATACGTAAATCGAGGTCGACTCGTTCGGCCTGTTTCGCTCATTTTTTCGTTTTCCGCGGTGATCCTACTTTAGTAGTAACCCCCAGTAATCATGATTGGATATGTCCCGTCCCCTTTGATGTTCCTGGTGATACTTCGTACTGCCTTCTCGCAACTGATACTCATTTCAAAGCGTGCCAACCTTCTCTACCAATTCTTGAAAGTTCAATGCAATCTTGTCTGCCTTGAATACGTAATTATATATACGTAAGTAGATGCTTGGAAGAATGGTCTACTCCACGTCGACTCGTGGCGCCCAGCTTCGCCCAACTGAGTCAACTTAGGCTATTCAATTCTCTCAGCCCTCGTTTTGGGATTTTCTAGAAGTGGATACGTAAGTACCTATTGATGGTCTTCTTTGAAGCACGTACCGTCGCATCTTGTCAGGATAGAACTTTCCGGCCCGCAGGTCATCGCCTACGAGTCGAGTCGACTCGTACGCTCCTTTGTACATGTTCTTCCGGATTCCCCGTGATCTTGCTTCGTACCACTGGCGCTACAAACGAGGCGATCTTCTCTGATCTCCTGGGTTGAGCCATCCCTGAAGAGATCATGATGCATGGTAAGACTGTGGAGGTCTAAAAGCATGGCTTCCTCAAGTGGACTCGTACCTGCCGGTTTCGCTCGACTCATAATCATTGATTCCGTGATCCATATGCATGTTGAGAGTACTGGAATAGAGTGACCTGAACGTGGCTGAAGAGAATTTAGAAAGAATATAAGTTCTCTCTTAATTTGTCCTCGTATCGGCGTCCTCGCGGCTTTTGGCTTCCGGCTCCTCATCCCCTTTGACTTTCGCTTCTTAAGTGTTTACACCGACTTTCTTTTAATTAGAACTCTTTCAAAAGCGTACTGATCTGGTTCTATACTAGTACCGATCCTTGAGTCGAGATTGGCTCGTGGAGGATACGTAGGTCGATGGTTTCCCTGCCAGTGGATTCAAGTTCACTCGTGCCTGCCGGTTTCACTCAACTGAGTCAACTCTTCGATATCGACTCACTCTCGTGCTCAACCGTTAGGTGCTGTAATAGAGAGAACTGTCCGCACAGACGAGACTGTGAGTCCTCTTCTTGCCCACGTACCAGCGTCCTCGAGGATTGTTGCTTCTGGCTTGAGTTGTAGAATACGTATTGTCTTGACGTAACGCCAGTCTTGCCGCAAATCGCATATCATCCCCTTTAAGTTTCTTGCTTATCTTTGATTACCTCGTCCGTTATAGAACGCGTTTGGGAGCGATCGGATCTTCTGACTTGAGTTTGGTTTGATACAGAGACGTACATCGATGCATCGCTCGTCTGCCTGGAACCAAGTCAGCTCTTGACGACAGGTTTTGTGCAAGTCCCTGACTCAGGCTTGCTCGAAACCTCGTGATCGATGGTGAAGTGTTGGGATAGACCCGATAGAGAGCGCTAATCGTATGAAGAGAGCGTCTACTTTGTCTTCTTATCCTCGTCTGTTGTCTTTGTCGTATATTCTTTCTGTGTTTTGAATTGAACGGTATGAGCTCTCTGTCTCCTAGACCATTATGCCTACGTCGCTGGTCTCCCTGGAGACAAGTCCACTCGTGGACGATCTACCGGCCGGGCCTCGGCCAACCTCAACTGAGTCGACTCGTTCAATCGTTCAGACTGCAATTGCTACGTATTTGGACAGAGTGAATGGATCGTAGCAGAAACGGATGTATAATACGTTCTCTTCTATGCCTTGCTTGCACTTTCATCGTTGTTGATTTTATATGGCTGTTAGAACTTCCAGGGGTAGGGGGTATGCCTGGAGAATAGTGATGAGGTCACTGAAGTATAGTGAGGAAGTAGTGAACAAAGTAGTGTAATCCATTGTGATATATGCCTAACATAGGGGACTTGTCCAGTACTTATACTGAATCCTTAATGCCACATATGCTTGAGGTAGTAATCCACCTGGCCATATTCCAGCTCATTCCAACTCAACCCAGCTGCATGTCCTAGCGAGGACCCAAGCGACGGCATATTCTCAACAATCGTACTTTTGTGGTCTGTATCGAATGGTATGAGCTGCTGTGTCTGAACGTACTAATGCAAGCATTGCGGCGAATCTCATCCCTTTTTATAATTTACTTTTCAGCTTTCCTATCGTGCAGCTCCATTCTTTTGTCCGATTTCCTGGATCGAGTTTGGTTTGATGCGGCTACTTGTACGTAAGTCGATCGTCTCCTTGGAACCAAGTTGGCTCGTCTTCCACCGGCTTCAGTCGACTTGGGCTCGTTCGATGGTCACCAAGTACTGTGACAAAGGTAACATCTGATCATGACAGACGTGGGTTCTTCTTGCCCTCAACTGCATATGCATCTGCATCGTGTTCTTGTGGTGCGAATCGAAGGGTATGAGCTACTGTGTCTTGGCGTTTCCCAGCCTCCACACGAATCTCATCCCCTTTGAGTACACGTACTTTCCTATCTCTAGCTCTGGTTCGTGAAATCTTCTTGCCATAGAGCTCGAGCTCAAACCGACTAATTCAATGGCTGAATTGCGTACTGTGACAGGGCGAATTGATCGTGCGAGGTTTGATTTCGAGAGGATTCGTTCTCTTTTTGTCTTTGTTATCTGTCTTGATCAGGATCCTGTGTTCCGGCTCTAATGGTATGGCCTCAGCTGAAGCTTATTGACGTAGCGCTAGCCTTGCTGCAAATTCCATCCCCATTATTCTTCGTGTTTATTTTTTATTACTTTCTCATATCCGCTGTTGATCTCATCCGGAAGCCTTGCCTGCTCGTGTGGCCTCAGGATCGAATTTTTCTTGACGAGCACTCGTAAATGAGGCACTACGAGCGTCGGTCAAAATCGACACGGTACCGCTCGTAGGTTGGCGGTAGGAGCAAGTCCCAGACATAGAGGAGACCTGGCATCTGATCTCGTCCCCGTGCGTTGACTTTCTCCTTGTCGGTTCTATTCGTACTGTGAGGAAGATGATCAGCATACGTACTTAAATTATTCTACTCTCGACAATATCCAGTCTTCATGATTAATGGTAGCCTATATATACGAGTATCATATCAGTCAAACTCTTCCTCGAGCTTCTCGTGTGGCGGTGTCGGTAGTTGGATGGGCAATCTCAGGACGTGAAGGAAGTCTAATCTCGTCCCCTTCAGGCTTTGAACTTCTTTCTTAGATTGACTCGTGCTCGGGGAAGCGACGATTGAGTTGCTCAGGATGCGTGTAAGCAGCATTCGCTGTTCTCTATGGAGTCTTCATGGGGAATCGTAAGCTCTCCTGCCATGACATCTGTCAAAACTCGAGACACTTTCTCTTCTCGTAGGCTATAGCTAGAGGTATAAGCAATCTCACCACGTAGAGAGGAGAACTGGGGTCTGATCTCGTCCCCTTTGAAGAACTCTTAGTCAGATCTACTCGTGCGGAGACGTAGATTCTATGCCAGGATCCAGGATACGAACGTACACAACGATGCTAAATTTTCTCCGAAGACTCATCATGCGGGATCGTGACCATTTCCAGCAAAGCGGCAGAATCTTTCTTCACCTCGTGCCGTTGAAGGTAGTATCAGCAGCCTCACTTACCGTACAGGAAGCTGAATCTCGAACCCTTTTGCTTTTCTTTCTTGGTAAGCTGGCTCGTGCTTCAAAAAGCTTCAAGATGATGGAGTATAAATTGCTCAGAATTCGTACGCTTGTGGATGGCACTTTGGAGTCTTCAATCGGAATCGTGAGCACCGGCGCACCTCCAAGCTCCACTGGCAGCAACGCAACACTCTCTTTCTTCTCCTCGTGCCATTGGCGGTTTGAGCAATCTCACCAACCGTAGAGGATTCGAGGCCGAGTCTTGAACCCTTTACTTAAATTTCTTTCTCGGTAAGGTGGCTCGTGCTTCGAGAAGCGATGATGGAGTTGAAATTGCTCAGGGTTCGTACCATGGTAAATGGACCCTTTGAAGTCTTCATGGTGAATTGTATTACTCTCCACCTTCAAGCAACACAGTGTACTCTTCGCCTCGTACGCTGGAGGTATGAGCAAGTTCAAGACGTAGAGGAGGTCTGAAGGCTGCATCCCCTTTGACATCTTTAATTCTTCGTGTTGCAAGAGGCTGTGGTGGAGATGTCCAGGATGCGTGCATGCCGCTGTGGATGTTCTCTGAAGAGTCCACATGATGAATCGTACTATTCTCCACCTTGAAGCATCCAGTCTCGACACACTCTTAAGTCTTGGTCTCGTACGCTGAACGCGTGAGCAAGCTCAAGACGTAGAGGAGGCTGGAGGTTTCATCCCCTTTGACTTTCTCTTAGACTTAGTCGGGTCTACTCGTGAGGGGAGGAAGAAGATCAGAATACTTCCGCGGATTAGGCTCTCGATATCATAACTTGAAGCTTCTTCTCGTGCCACCGAAGGGTTGGGCAATGTAGAGGAGGTCTAGTCTCATCCCCTTTGACTTTCTCTTTTGTGCTCGTGCACGTACCGCTCGAGCCGACTGTGCTGTGCTGAAGATGTTGAGGATGCGTGCGAATCTTGATGGTATCGTCAGAGTCTTCAATATGAATCGTATTCTCCACCATGTAGAATCCAAGCTGGATACACTCTTCGCCTCGTACGCTGAAGGCTTGAGCAAGTTCAAGACACGTACATCGAGGAGGCCGGAGGTCTCATCACCTCTGACTTTCTCGGTTGTACACGTGCACGTACCGCACGAGTCGAGTCTCTTGTGCTGTGATAAAGATGCCGATGATGCGTCCGAACCTTGCTGGTATCGTCAGACTCTTGATATCATGATGATATACTCGTGTATGTCCGTGTATAGGACAGGGGGAACAATTGTGTGTACAGTACTCGGTTTTACTCGTGCTGTGAGAAAGATGATCAGGATACGTACGTATACGAGGCTCGACTTTCTTTGTAGGGTCTTCATGCGGAATCGTGAGTTTCCTTGGTATCTGTCAAACTCGATACATTCCTCTTTCGTGCTGTGGAAGTGGTAGGCATTCTCATCAAGTCCAATCTCGTCCCCTTTGCGTTTCTTTCGTGACTTGACTCGTACTACAAGATGGGGTGTTGGGAGATGATGAGGATGCGTGACGCCCTTGATACTCTCGTCAGAGTCTTGATGATGAACCGTGATTTCTTCTAGCCCGGCGCAACTCGATCCATTCTTCTCGTGATCGTTGATGGGTTTGAACTCTCCCTTAACGTAAAGAAGGATACGGGCGGAGTATTGCTTCTCGTCGACGTCCCCTTTAACATTTGACTTTCGTTTTCGATCCGTGCATAAAGATGCGGTGCTGGAGATGTTGAGGATGCGTGCCACTCTCCATACTCTCATCAGAGTCTTTAGGGAAACTCGTTGATGGACTCTTCTCTCATGTTTCAAACTCGGTTCACTCTTCTCGTGCTCAGAGTCATTAATGAGTTTGAACCCTCTCATAACATGCAGGGGCTTCTTCCGCCTCGTCCCCTTTGACGTGACGTTCCTAATGTTCTCCTCCTGGACGATGTGGTGAGAGAGATCGTGTCCAGGATGCGTGGAGCCGACTGCTGAGGATACTCTCGTCAGAGGTCTAGCATTCAGGGCAGCTCGTTGAATAGCCCTTCCCTCATTTGTCAAACTCGCTCATTCTTCTCGTTATCCGAGCCGTTCATGGGTATGAAACTCTCACATAACGTGGCAGGCGCATCTTCTGTTTCGTCCCCTTTGACGTTCCTATTGTTCCCCTGACGTACAACGTGGTGATGAAGTTGTTTAGGATGCGTGAGGTTGACCGCTGGGGCTGTTCTCTGCAGATCAAGCCTTGAGAATGAATCGTGAGCCCTTCTAGCCTCGCTCCAAGCTCGAACTACTTTTTTCGTGATTGGAGTCATTAATGGGTTTGAACCTCTCAAATAACGTACCAGGAGCTTCTTCTGTCTCGTCCCTTTTGACGTTCGTGTTGTTCTCTGGTTCCTGCCGGACGTTGTTGTGGCGGAGATTGTCCAGGATGCGTGGAGCAGACTGCTGAGGATGTTCTCTAAACAGTCTTGATGATGAATCGTGATTCCTTCTAGCCTGGTTTAAACTCGAACCATGCGACTCTTCTCGTGATCGTTGATGAGCTTAAACTCGCACATAACGTGGCTGGCACTGCTTCGGTGCCACCCCCTTTGACATTCTCCTTTGTCCGTGCACTGTTTGAAGAAGTGGGAGAAGGCATGAGTAGAAAGAAAGCGTACGAACGCGAACCTTCTTGGTATCGTAATGAGTTCTCGTAGGCTCTCCTTGTATCTGTCAAACTCGACACCTTCTTCATTCGCCTCGTGTGCTGAATCCTAACTTGACTTGAAGTCCCACTCAACGTACATGAGGCCATCCCTCTCGACGTCCCCTTTGACTTTCCTTCTCGTTCTCTTCTCGTCCCGAAGGAAGTGGGTGTGGAGACTCGGATTTTGCGGATGCGTACGACAACGTTAACTCGTGTATGTCGTTAATTGTCTTGAAGTCTCAGTTGACGGAGAGTGCGCCTCCCTCCTCAATGTCCGTATATAAAGAAGCAAGAAAAGATATGTGTAGGATGTGTACCAAGGCAAACTGCTGACTTATTATTATCGTAACAAGTTCTCGTTGGCTCTTCTTGTATGCATATGTATCTGTCAAGCTCGACACCTTCTTCTCCTCGTGTAGTGAGGCGTTGGGTGGACTGAAGTCTCACATAACGTGCAATTGCTTGTTCTTGGCTGCCCCCTTTGACTCTATTTCTCGTTTTCTCTTCTCGTCCCGAAAGAAGTTCTTATGGAGATGTGGAGGATACGTACGACAACGTGAACTCGTGTAGGTCGTTGAAGCTTGAAGTCTCATTCGACATACATGGGCACTTCCCTCCTTTCATGTCCGTATATAAAGAAGCAAGGAAAGGTATGTGTAGGATGCGTACGACGGCGAACCTCAGGCTTGTTGCTATTTTCGTGAGGAATGCCCGGAGTGTCCTGAGGCAAGGCTGCGTAGTCGGCTTCGGCACCAGGCTCAACATCATCGTTCGTGATAGGGAGAGTCGGGTTCTTTGGCTTTGGGTGAAGGCGTTCGCGGAGCTCTTCGAGGAGCGATTGGACGGCAGTGAGGACGTACATCGGCAACGCGGCGCACCAATGGAAGGAGGACTCGTAGGTTCTCTTTGAACGTATCTGTCAAACTGGACATCTTCTTCGCCTCGTGAAACGAGTTCTTGGTTGGCTTGAAGTCTCCCATAGTACCGTCGGGAGTCTCTCCCGCCACGTCCCCTTGGACTTTAAAGCTCTTTCTCGTTCCCTTCTCGTCCCGGATGAATATGTGATAGAGATGTTGAGGATGCGTACATCAAACTTGGCCCATTCTTCTCCTCCTGTAGGTCGCTGATTGACTTTAACTCTCGCCTAACGTGCCAGCTAGGAGCTTCATTCGTCTCGTCCCCTTTGATCAAATTTGACATTCTTGTTTTATTCGTATGCCCTTGAAGAAATAGAAAAGGTCACCGCACTTTCCGTAAGAAAGGATGGGATCATGCTCTCTCGTATCCTTCGACTTTGTTTCTTCTTGTTCTACTCGTGATTCAGGGAAATGATGGAGATGTTGAGGTTGCGTGCGGGCTTTGGTTTTGTCGGTTGAAGACCCGTGAGAGATTCCTTGGTAATGTAACGTAACTGTGAAACTCGAGACACTTTTTCTTCTTCTCGTGCCGGACGGAGCGTGGAAGTCTCACTTGACGTAGAAAAGGTCCTCCCTGTCTACGTCCCTTTGGTTTTGTTTCTCGTTTCTCCCTCATCTCGTCACGGAAGAAGTTGTGGGGGAGATGTTGAGGATGCGTCCGAACTCTTGATTGAGTCTGATGAAGACTCCGAGTCGTGAGAGCTTTCTGGGTAACTGTGAAACTCGACACCTTCTTGATTCTCCTCGTGCAGTGGTGTGTTGCGTGGCCTAGAGTCTCACTGGACGTACAAAAGCTCCCCTCTCGGTGTCCCCTTTGACTTTATTTCTCGTTCCCTTCTCGTCCCGAGAGAAGTTGTGGTGTAGGCGATGTTGAGGATGCGTATAATAGCCTTAACCCGATCTTCTCCTCGTGAGAGTCGGTTTAAAGCTTGAAGTCTCACATACCGTACAGGAGGTACAGGGCGGAAGCAATTCTTTTTCTTCCTTGTTGTATTCGTGTAAGAATATGTAGGTCGAAATACAAAGAAAAGTTGAATTCACTACTTAGTAGCTCAGGCTGTGGTACCGGTAGTGGAGCCCTTTTATTCCTCGAGGAAGCTGACATGGGAAAGTCTTGGCGTGCGAACGGGTGTACCCTTTCGAAAATTCGTTCTTGAAGACGTGGAAAAGGCCTTCGCACTTTCCGTAAAAAAGGATGGGATCATTCTCTGTCGTACGTCCCCTTTGACTTTGGTTCTTTTTGTTTTACTCGTGATTCAGGGAAATGATAGAGGCAGTACTGGATGGAGGTGGGGAGGATGCGTTGATTCAGGGAAATGATAGAGGCAGTACTGGATGGAGGAGTTGAGGATGCGATCCATCCTTGATTTCGTCGGATGAAGACTCGTAGGGCTTCCCTGGTGACCGTGAAACTCGGGGTACTCCTTTTCTTCTCGTACTGCTCGGAGGTTGAACGTATCACTTAAAGTACTGTACAAGAGGCCTTCCCTCTCGTCCCCTTTGGCTTCATTGTTCAAGTTTTTCTCGTGATGCAAAGAATTGATGATGGAGATGGGGTGAAATGCGTACCGGCCCTGATTGTATCGGATGAAGACTCGTGTGCCTTGCTGGATACCTTAAACTCGAACCACTTGTCTCCTCGTGCGGTCCTTGATGGGCTTGAAGTCTCACTTAACGTACAGGAGGCACAGGGCGGAAGCAACCCGTCTCGTCCCCTTTGACATACCTGAAGTTATTCGTACGGTGAGAAACGGAGATGGAGCTGTTGAGGATGCGTTCTGTCCTTGGATGTGTCTGATGAAGACTCGTGAGTCGTGAGAGCTTCCTTGGTAACTGTGAAACTCGAGACACTTTTTCTTCTCGTGCCGCTCGGAGCGTGGAAATCACTCTTGACGTACATGATGTCTTCCCTCTCGAGCGTGCCCTTTGACTATGTTTCTCGTTTGCCTTCTCGTCCCGAAAGAAGTTGTGGTGGAGACGGTGAAGATGCGTACGAACCCTTGATCGTGTCCGATGAAGGCTCGTAGGACTTCCTTGGTAACTATGGATATCGAGACACTCTTTATTCTTGTCGTACCGCTGGAGGATTAAACTGACAGTTGACGTGCGCCGACTTCTTTCGTGTCATCCCCTTTGACTTTCTTTCTTGTCCTACTTCTCGTGCAAGGAATTGACGGAGATAGTGAGGATGCGTACAGCCCTTATTCGTTTCTGTCGTGTGAAGACTCGTAGAGCTGTATCGTATCGGTCCAACTCGGCCCATTCTTTTTCTCGTGTAGATCGTCCATCGCCTTGAAGTCTCAAACGTAAATGGGGACCAGCCTGAGGGTGGAGTAATGCGTGGAGTTTTCTGTGACATCCTCGTTTGCGTCGTGGTACGGGACGTTCTGATGGAGATGATGAGGACGCGTACGAACTCTTGGGTGGGTCGGATGAAGACTCGTGAGCCTCCCTGGTGAACTCGAGATACTCGTCTTCTCGTCGTGTCGTGGCGACGGGGTGTGCAACACTTTCTTAACGTAAATGAGGATATCTTCCCTCTCATCCCCTTTGACTTCCTTGTTTTACTTGTGCTTGACGAATCGTGAGGGGTATCCTTGATGGTATCCTAGGAAGACTCGTACGCTTTGCTCGAAGTCTTACCTCGACCCAATTTTCACCTCGTGCAGTTCACTTATCGACTCCAAGTCTCACTTGCCGTAACAGATCAGGACCAGGGCGAAGTAACGCGTGTCGTACCCCTTTGACTCTTGGTTTGCTCGTGAAGAAGCGAGACAAAGCAATGTAAGTAGGAAGCGTGTGACTCATGAAGGTTAGCTAATGAAGAATCGTGCACCCCATTGCTGCAGCTGTTAAGCAACAAACTAGAGATACTCTTCTCCTCGTGTAGTTCGTTCTTGGAGGCCACGGTGCCACGGTCTTCCCTTTCGACGCTGTCGTCCCCTTTGACTTTCTTGGTTTGTTCGTGAGATGAAAAGCAAAGCAACAAATAAGAAGCGTGTGACTTTTGATTGTCAAGTCATGAAGAATCGTACTCTCCACTGATCGATACCGCTGTGAAGCAGTCCAACTCGAGATGATTTTCTCCTCGTGTAAATCGACCTTTGCGTTGAACTCCCACTTACTACCGTACTGGAGGTGCCTCTCCTCGACGCTCTCGTCCCCTTTGACTTTCTTGGTTTGTTCGTGAGATGAAAAGGAAAGCAGTGAATAGGAAGCGTGTGACTCTTGAAGGTAAGTTCATGAAGAATCGTACTCGTACTCTCAACTGCTAGAGCTGTAAAGCATTCCAACTCGAGATGCTCTTCTCCTCGTACAGTTCGTCCTTGGACCAGGTCTTCCCTTTCGACGCTGTTGTCCCCTTTGACTTTCTTGGTTTGCTCGTGAAGAAGTGAGGGAAATGATTGGTAGGAAGCGTGTGACTCTTGATGGTGAAGCCATGAAGAATCGTACTCGTATTCTCAACTGCTACAGCTGTGAAGCAGCGAGCTCGAGATGCTCTTTTCCTCGCGTAGATTGACCTTTGTGTTGAGCTTCCACTTACTACCGTACGGGGGGTGCTTCTTCTCGATGCTCTCGTCCGCTTTGACTTTCTTGGTTTGTTCGTAAGAGAGGGATAAGAAATAAAGAACAGGAACCGTACAACTCTTGAGATATCGGTTGTCACATCAAGAAGAATCGTACGTTCTCTCCACTGGTACCGCTGTGAAGCAGTTCATCTTGAGATGCACTTCTCCTCGTGCGATTCTTTCTTGGTCGCAAACTCCCACTTACTACCGTACAGGAGGCCCTCTCCTCGATGCTCTCGTCCCCTTTGGCTTGGTCGGTTTGCTCGTAGTTAAAGAATCGAGAGAAAGCATGAGGAGGACTCGTGGCCCTGGAATGTCATCTAGATGGAATCGTAGTCACGCCCAGCTGCTGTCAAACTCGACCACTTCTTCTCCTCGTACTCCGCTGGAGGGCGGTGTGATCTCACTTTCCGTAGAAAAGAAGTGCGGCAATGCATTCCCTCTCGTCCCCTTTGACATTCGTGATCTCTTCGTACTGGTAGAACCGGGAAAAGGCAAGAGAAGGAAGCGTGCGGTCCTTGATGGGATCCTAGGAAAACTCGTACGCTCCTCTAGCAGATGTCAAACTATACACGTTCTTCTCCTGGAGGGTTGTGCAATCTCACTTTTCGTAGAAGAAGAGAAGTGCGGCAATGTATTCCTTTTCGTCCCCTTTGACTGTCGTGATTTCAAGTTCTTCGTAGTGGGAGGTGTTGGAAAAGGCAGGAGTAGGGAGAGCGTGGCCCTGGAATATCATCTAGATGGGCTCGTATCGTGCTCACGCCTTGCTGTTGTCAAACTGGACGCTTTCTCCTCGTCGTACTACTGGAGCGTGGTGGAATCTCCCTCACCGTGAAAGTGCACCGAAACATAACACTCCTTCTCGTCCCCTTTGACATTCGTGATTTCTTTGTATTGGAGTGGGAAAAGGCATGAGTAGGGAGCGTGCGGTCCCGGAATATCGTTTAGATGGAACCGTACCGTAATCCCACCCAGCTGCTGTCAAACTCGACCATTGCAATCTTCGTGCAGTACTTCAATCCACCCCGAGCTTCTTCGCCAGGAAGGATGTTGCACCAGACTGCTCCTGATCTTCCTCAAAGTGGGGAACACCCTCCCTTTTATACCCACTGGCTCTCTCCCCTTGGAGCAAACACACCCCATCCCAGGAACAACAAAGGAAGGAGACTCCCCAACCCTGCTCCTGCTAGATGGCGTTAGCGTCCTTTTGGGACGGAAGATGCCGCGGAGATTGGTCCGGTTAAGCGAGGATCACCAAAAAAATGGGGAAGTGTGGAGAAGGGTATTGGTGATGCTTGTGCCAAGTTGCAGGAGAATCGGGGCGGAATTGCGTTGTGCAGAAGTCGAGGCATAGGAGGACTCGGAGGCGAATTCGAAGCCTTCGGAGGCCTCGGGACGGCCGGGAGAGGTCGGGTTGAGGCGGGGGTTGGCTGGGGTGCGTTAGAGGAGCGGTGAGGGCGGAGAAGGGTCATACTTACCTGGACACCAAACATCAACACCATCCCGAAGCATCACCACCGGTTCAACACCATAAACGTAGTAGAGATGGGGCTTTTTGCGACGATTTTGTTGGTGTTTTTGGTGGGTTGTCGCAGCGACGGACGAGCTTGGGCCGGCGGCGAATTCCGTTGGGGATGGATTGGGAAGGAGACGGGGGGGCAAAGATTCAGTGACTCGGGTGAGATGCAGCGGCTTCTGGATGCGAGTCTGAAACGGCTTTGAGGATTGCGAGAGGGAGGGAGGAGGTGCATGGAATGTTGAGGGGAGGGTGTGGAATGGAGATGGCGACGTCATCGCTGGAGCAAACGATGGGAGGGAATTCGGACACTCGACACTTACACTCGACAACCTCTCGAAAGAAGACACCAACTTTCGGCTTTTCACGATCCTTCAGCTTCGTCGCCTCCTAGCCAGCTGGGAACTCTTCGCCTGTCCTCGCCCGTTTTCCTTCGCACCGAATCCGCCCGCTCGAACTTCATCCTCCTCCCGAAGATCCCGCCCAAAGCTCTCGATCCCGAAACAGCCCCAGCAAACGAGCGACCTCATCTCACCAACACAACTCGATGCCGGCCGAAGCGGAGACACGTCTTGAACTTGGGAGAGTGGACGGACACGAGCTTCCGGATACAACGGCATGAGCGGAACCGGGTGGACTCTGTTTCCTATGGCTGGCTTTGAGTGTAGTTTGGGGGGCAATCCAGGGAAGCGGGTAGATGAACGGACTTGCTCAAGCCGGAGGAACGCAGGCAGGTCAGTAAGTAGTAAACTGTATCCGGTAAGCCGCTACTTTCTTGTTGGCCGTTTGGGTCTTGCTAACGAGTGTCGGGAGGGTAGGAAGATTTCGGAAGAGTGTTCAAGAGAACGACAGCAACAACAACAAGAGGCGGACCAGTTTCAGAGGCATCGCTAAATCAAACAACAAGTCGACTGCGTATGGTGAGCATGCTGGCCTTCTTCCACATTTTGGGGGGATGGGCTACGGGGTTATTTGAAGGGAAGAAGGGGTGCTGGTGGAATGGAGGTGCGTTTCTCTTACACTTTCCCTTCAGAACGTTGGAGAGACTCACAGGCTAATGGGCATTCTTTGGCATGTTAGGTTGATCGGGAGAAACGGTTGAGCAGGATCGGCACCAGATTGAAAGGAAACTCGAGGAGGCGGCGTCTTACAATGTGCCGTGCCGCAGACAAAGACGGAGAAAGGATCTAGCGAAGTAGTTGGGCAGCGGCGACTCCAGCGCTTCGGCATGGTAGGTTTTCAGCAGCGACCAAAGCGGGGGCAGTGGGAGGGTGAAGGGATCTAGCACGACCACCCGAGGGATAGGGCAGGCGGTAAGACCTCAACAGAGACGGACCAAGGCCTTCAACTTGGGGCTGGAAGACGTGGATAACGGCCAGTAAGTCACACTCCCTTCTCTCTTCCGGCAAGAATGTTCAGCTGGGTGTGTGCTAATCCTTATTTTGGCGGTAGTTGTGGAACATCGATACGAAAAAGCAGAGAGCCAACATCTCCTGCCCATCAGCTCGGTCAATAGCACGCCGGCTTCACACCAAGCCGACCTTAAAACAACACAAGCCTCCCGCTGAATACGAATGTTGTGTGTAGAATCGATGCTATTCTATTGAGGACTAGGCTATGGCTATATACCCGAAGGATCGGGGTAACGAGGGACCCCCACCCCTAGAATCTGGGGAAGGCCGGGCAGATAGGGCCTCGGGCCGGGGGCCATAGGGCTGCTAAGAATAGCTCGGCATGCCGTGTCACCTCGCACTACATCGAGGTCCTACAACGAAGCTCCTCCCCGTATTCATCCCAGCGGTGTACAACGGCGCCCTCGGCCATCCCTTGGACCGAATACTCGAGCACAGAAAAAAGGACGAATGCCACCTCCATACAACCGGCACATCGAATGGAACATGACAAGGCGGGATGGCAAATGGGTCATTTAAGACGCTATCTTATGAATTCCTCAAGATAAATGCACTGTGAAGTGTTGTAGTCCAGGTTCGAGGCATGGTCCTGCTGGTTAGGTCTTGCTGCTTCGGAGAAGATTATGTGGGACTCTCGTCGTGGCTGATGGAGGTCTGGGTGCTTGATTCGAATCTTGGAAGGTGGATGTTCGATGATGATTGGCTGTTGGATTTGTTGATGAGCTCGATGAAGCATGGATGGTTTTACTTTGACATAGGATTATACAATTGCCCAGGCAGGTAGGGATATTCTTTCCCAAGAAGTGCAAGAATGATACTTTCTAATGGTTCTAGATTTTGTAGTGTACTAAGCTGATTAAGAAGCTTCATCCCCTCTTCCGCAATAAGCATTGCCTGCTCCAGCATCACCTTTCGTGAATTCTCTCATTTGCAGCATCATTTACGCCCAACAACCTTACTAGGCATCTTACTCCTCCAGGAAGAACTGGCCTGTGCTCAGCTGGTTCGATCTCATCGCAAATCCATCTGGCCAAGCTCCCTCCGCGTGGATTTTGCAGTTCTAGCTAAGCAAACTGGGAAGCAATTGAAAAGCATCTCAGGGCGGGATGGTGTAATGGAAAACATCGAACACGCTGCTTACTTAGCCGGGTGCACTTTTACGTCAAAGGGTGCATGGTGTGGTGTTCTGATCTGGGTTCGAATCCTGGTCCCGTTGCTTATATTTTTCTGCTTCTTGGTGTTGCCTATCTGCCTAGGAAGTGATGACTTGGTCGAGGTAAGGAGGTAACCTTTTGCCTGCATATTGAATTCCACTAACTGCCATCTCCAAGGTCGAAGTTCAAGTAGGTTTGTTTCTGCAATTGATAGGGAATAGGTTCGGTCTGAGCTCTTTGATCGTGCGCAAGTGGGTAGGTAGTTTTGCTTTGTCCCTTATTCTCGAACTTCGAATTGACCAGGCGTTGGTAGATGTGGACAGGCCATCTGCTCCTCTAATCTGGGTTCCGATGTAAATATCGTGAGGAAGAAGGAAACATGGAACGGGGGTGTAGCTCAGGGGTAGAGCGCTCGCTTTGCATGCGAGAGGCCACGTGTTCGATTCATGTCTCCTCCAGGGTTTCCTTTTTATCTTGCCCGTTTCTGGCTTTTGGGTAGGCGTAGAGTTTCAGCTTGAGTGGGGTTCAAATTAAATGTCATTAGGGTTTGTATGTCGGCTTCTTTGGTCTAGGTGGTTATGACGTTGGTCTCATATTGGAACATATGATCCTTACTCAGTGAGGGGCAACCGAAGGTCGCCAGTTCGAGCCT
>ML119716.1:122674-243269 GCA_003788565.2 Ascobolus immersus RN42 | reverse complement strand
AAGGCCGGGCAGATAGGGCCTCGGGCCGGGGGCCATAGGGCTGCTAAGAATAGCTCGGCATGCCGTGTCACCTCGCACTACATCGAGGTCCTACATCACTACCCTCCCTAAAAACGTGCTTGGGAAGAAAAATAATGGACAAACGAAAAGAAGAAAGAGCACGGCTGGTTGCCTAATGCGGAAATATCAAGAAAAAGCATGGTGTGACAGTGTAACGCAAAGAAAGGAGATATCCTCAAGAATCCATGACCATTCCTCCGTCAAGTTGTCGGTAGCTGGCTCCTCGAATGTGAGGAGAGTGTAGACGTGCTCAGTGGCAATGGCAGCAGCGTCTTCGGTGAGTGACGTGCGGATGAGCTTGGGCGTAAGAGGCAGGCTGTGAGCGAGATAGTATTCCTTGAGCAGGCGTGGAGCACTGTCGATGAGGTCCCCGTAGGAAAACCATTCGTCTTCGGTGGTGTCGTGATCACGCCAGCGGATCTGAAAACTATACGTGGGCCTACCAGGTCCTGGAAAACGGTGATGGGCGACTATACGCTCGATCTCGTGTTCTGGTGCTCCGCGGTTGATTCGGAGCGGGGGGGGAGGTTTGTGGTGTTGCCGTGGGATAGCATTCGGGGGTGTGGGGGGGCGGAGCCGAAGGGAGGAGACGTTGAAGACGGGGTGGATACGCCACGCAGGGGGTATGTCGAGTTTGGCGGCGTTGGGACCTATCATTTTGAGGATCGTGAATGGTCCTACGTATTTGTGCTGTAGGCGGCGGCTTCTACGCGTCTTTTCTTCCTGAGCGTCGTCTGGGGAGAGGATAGTGATGGGGGTGTAGTTGCCGTAGTTGACGGAGAGGTTACGAGTGCTGAGATACACTTCGTCGCCGTCCTTGAATGGTACGGGGGTGTGGCGGTCATCGGCTACCATTGCGGCTTGAGCTTTTTCCATAGCAGCTCGGAGGCGGTGGAGGGTTTCGGCTTGATGCTGGATGAATTCTTCACCGATAGCCGCACGTGGATTCGTGGTGGGATCCAGTGGTGGGAGGGCGAGTTCCAACGGCGATTCGGGCGTGTAGCCGAGGTCGGCAGCGAAGGGAGTTAACCCCGTTGCTGCGTGGACCGACGAGTTGTACGTGAATTCAGCTTGAGGGAGGCCTAGGTCCCAGGTGGGCTTTGTTTTGCCGATGGCTAATTGTGCCACGGCGCGTAGGAAGGTCTGGACAATGGCATTGGCTTTTTCCGCTTGATCGTCGGTTTGGGGGTGATAGGCGGTGGAGAGCTTGAGAAGAGTCCCGATACGTTTGGCTATATGGCGCCAGGCCTCGCTAACGAATACGGATCCTCTGTCAGTTCACGAGGCCACCCGTGAAGGCGTACGAGCTCCTTCATGATGAGGGTGGCAAAGTCGACGGACGTGAAGTCTTTTTCCTGGAGCGCAACGAAGTGAGCTCGTTTGGTGAGGGGGTCGATCATAGTCATGATCGTATCGTTGCCGGATTCGGTGACGGGGAGTTTAGTGATAAAGTCAATATTCACGCGCTCCCAACGCGTGAGAGGGATAGGGAGAGGCTGTAAGGGTCCATGAGGTCGGTGGTTAGTAGGTTTGACGCGGAGGCAGGTGTCGCAGCGTCGTATGTAATCTTCGATATCCGTCGTCATGGACTGCCACCAGAAGGCTTGACGAAGGCTGTGCGTGGTTTTAAGCACCCCTTCGTGACCTTTAGCATCGTGGGCTTCTCCGATTATGAACTGAATCAGACTGGGTTTCTTGGGAACGACGAGTTGACCCGTGAATCGATGGTATAGAAGGGGGGGTGGCCCTGGTCGTAGATCATAGTGCTTGAGAGCATGGTATTTGGCTCGCCGCCATTGTCGATGGGAGGCGGTGGGAGAATCGGCGAGGGCAGTGCGAAAGGCGGTGGTGAGGTCTGGTGCAGCTAGAAGGTGAAGGACCTTGGTGAGGATAGGGTCTTCGGCGTAGGCAGTGCTGATGGAAGCTTGAAGGTCGACGTCGTCCCCGTCGAGGGCGTGCAGCAGTAGATTCCGTACGACTGGGGGCTCGCGGTAGTCTGGCCGTCGGCTGAGAGCATCTTGGACATAATTCTTTGCGCCAGGGACGTGAAGGATGTCAACGTCGTAGGCGAGAAGGGGCTCCAAGAATCGCATCTGTCTCGTGGAGATTCGAGCTTGTCTCATAGCATGGCGTAAGGTTTTGTGGTCACAGTGGACAGTCGTTGTTGCCATGGAAAGGTAGTGATGCCAGTGCAGCATGGCGTCGCGAATTGCTAATAGTTCTCGTTTGTAGGCTGAGTACCGAGTCTCCGGCGGTGATAGTTTGCGAGAATAGAAGGCGATAGTGCGATCGGTGCCATGTTGCAGCTGCCGCAGAGTAGCTCCTATGGCGTATTGGGATGCATCGACGTGTACTTGGAATCGATGATTCTGAGGTTCTGGCGCAGTGACGACGGGGTGGGAGGCTAACTTAGCTTTGAGTGCTTCAAACGCGTGTTGGCAGTCGGTCGTCCAGGCTGCCGTGAATGCTGCGCGCCGTAGGTGGACTATCTCATAGAGAGGAGCTGTAGTCTTTGCGAACTGGTCGATAAAACGTCGATAGAAGTTAGCAAGTCCAAGGAAGCCAGCGAGTTCTTTGCCATTGCGGGGTGGGGGCCAGTCGGTGATGGCAGCTACTTTCGCCGCTTCCATATGGATACCGTGTTTGTCGAGGCGATAGCCCAGGAATGACGTGGATTCGACTGCAAACTCGCACTTGGAGGGCTTGAGTTTGAGGCCTGCAGCGTGTAAGGTGTGGATTACACTGGTCAAGTGCTGGTGATGAAGGGCACGATCCATGGTGGTGGAATATACCAAGACATCGTCGAGGTAAACGACACAGTACCCTGCCTGGATGTGTTGCTGTAATACCTGTGTCATAACGCGCATGAAGAAGGCCGGAGCATTAGCTAAACCAAAGGGGATTGTACGCCATTCGTATAGCCCGTCAGACGTAATGAATGCTGTTTTCTCGATATCGGTGTCGCGGATTCCGAGTTGGTGATACCCACTGTGCATGTCCATTTTGGAGAAAAGCACCCCTCCGTGTAGACGATCAAGAAGATCTTCTGGATGTGGGAGCGGGAATCGATCCTTCAGTGTTATCGCGTTTAGGCCACGATAATCCACGCACATACGAAGTTTGGTGCTGCCATGGTGTGATGGGCGGCGGACGAATAGGACGGGCGCTGCGTACGGAGACTCAGAGGGTCGAATATAGCCGCGATCGAGGAGGGATTTGATATGGGTGTCCATGAACGCGCGTTCTTCCATAGATAGGCGATAGGGATTGCGGTGCGGAGGTTTAGCCGGTGTGGTGCGAATGGCCAGTGTAGGGAGCTCAGGGGGGGGGTTACCGGTGGGCTCGTCAAAAATTCCTGGAAACTGAGCAGCGAGCTTATCAGCGATGACTGAGGGGCCGTCACTAGGTGGAGTGGTGCGGACGTGGTTAACGTCGATAAGGAAAAGGTCATCCTGCTTGGATAGAGATCGTGAGGAAATGCGGGGGATGTCGTGCAGAGCGTGCCGATGCGGTGGTGCACGGAAATGTCGTGATCGTACGTAGGCTGGAATGTTGGTGACACCATAGTGAGGCACAGGTGGGGGTGTAACCTCGAGAGCCGCGGCGGCTAGATGGATATCCGGCTGTTGGAGATACACGGATTTGGAGCTGCTGTCGGCTATAGCTCCGACAGTTTCTTGCCAATCCATACCGAGGATGATGCTGTAAGATGATAAGTCGTAGAGTGTGTACGTAATGGGGGCCGTGTAAGTGGTAATGCCATGGGGGTGGCTCAGAGTGGTGGGTATAGTGATACGTAACCGTGGGGTGCGGTTATCGATAGTAGCTGCTTGTCGGACTATCATGTCGCCACCGCGGTGGATAGGGATGTTAGCTGCTTGAGATATCTGATGTGCAAGGGTGGTTTGAATGAAGCAGGTAGAAGCTCCGTTGTCGTAGAGTGCGGTCTGGGGCACGTTGGTCATGGAGGAGAGCGTAGCGTGGAGAACAATCGGTCTATTGGTACTATTGACTGCAGAAAGATGAAGCGTGGTGGGACTGCCTTCACCGATGATCTTGACTTTGCTATGCTGCGCAGGGGGAGGGGGCCTCCACCATGAGCTCTTGAGGGGTACGGAATACGTGCTGTGCCGTCCCCTTAGTCTTTTCCCGTGTTCTCCTGTTCGTGCTTCTTGGTGCGGAATTGGTCCCATTCTTGCTTGAATTCGCACTCGTGGATGAGGTGATCGTAGCTATCGCAGGCAAAACAGCGGGGTGGCCCTCTGGGTTTGCCGGTGCGCGGGTTGATGGCGTGAGCATCGTAGACTTCGTCATCCTCGAGTTCGAGGTTGTTGACTTTAGGCTGGTATGGACGGCGTTGGTTACGAGCGGAAGAGGCACCTTTGGGGGCTGCTGGTCGGGGCGTAGAAGTGACGCGCGGGGGAGCAGAGCGGATTGGTTGAGCGGCAAGTTTGGCGGCGAGGAGGCGCGCAGCATAGTCCATCACCACGGATAACGTGAGAGTGGTTGAAAACGATAGTTGCTGAATTGCCAATATGATCTGTGGGTCCTTGATCTTCCGCATGTAGATTTGGAAGTACTGACTGCTTTCCGCCAACAGCATGGGGTCCAGCTCGAGAAGACGGAGGGTGGACTTGAATTCGTGATTGAACGTGTCGATTGAAGCTGCTTTGAATTCCATGCGCTCGAGTTTGCTGGTGAGGTAGATATGAGCGTTGGGGGACACGTATTGGCGTCTAAAGTCGCCCCAAAATTGCTTCCACGTATTACGGATTGCTGTACGTCTCCATTCAATAGCCCAGTCAAGTGCCGTGCCTGCCAGATAGCCTGTTGCGTACTTGATGCGCTGTAGGTCTGTGAAGTCGTCAAGAAGCAGTTTGATATGGTGGTCAACGTCTTTGAGAAACTTGAACACAGTGTCAGTGTCTCCGGTACCGTCGAAGGCTGTGATGGGGTTGGCTTGAAGAGGGAGGCGTAGCGCTTTGGGGATTTCGAATGAGCCAGTTTTGTTGATTGGTTTAGTGCTGAGCCATTCTGGCAATTCCGTGGTTTCCGTGGTAGTCGTGACAGCAGCTGCCTTAAGTTTGCGAATCTCCTCTTCTGCGCGTTCGAGTTCCTGATGGAGTGCGCTAGTTTCAGCCTCATGAGCGGTGACGAGCGTTTTGCGTTCTGCGTGGAGTTGGTCGAGTTTGTCGGTGGCAGTACTGAGAGCTTTCTTGCGGTCGTCGTATGCTCGGAGGGCGTAGCGAGCGTAGATGCGGATCAGATCGAATTGATGGTTGATGGATTGAAGGATGTCTGGGCCGTCAGTGTTGGAGCTGCCGTGGCGCTCCACATACTGCCAGAGGATCTCGTCGAGAGCGTTGTTATCTTCTCCAAGTTCCTCGAAGAGTTTCGTAAATGCAGCGTCGTGGTTGGCTGGTGGTGCGATGGATTTGACGTCGGTGATGACGGGGGTGCAGGAGAAGATCTGAACTTCATAGTCAGGGTCTTCTCCTCCAGATGGGATCTTCGCAGGTTGAGAGCCGCGAGGGGAGAGGAGATCGAGGAGGATTCGTTCTCGTTTGACTGGCGTTTGGGGACGCGACATGATGGTGTTGCGAAGCTGTCGATAGCTAGCGCAGAAGAGTTGGACTAAGGGGCTAGTCCTAAAGGGGAAAGTGTGGAGTCAAAACTCCAAAAAAAATCCGAGTGCACCTGTCTCGATGGTGACTACTAGCAAGGGTGTTGCTACCAATTGTTGTGTGTAGAATCGATGCTATTCTATTGAGGACTAGGCTATGGCTATATACCCGAAGGATCGGGGTAACGAGGGACCCCCACCCCTAGAATCTGGGGAAGGCCGGGCAGATAGGGCCTCGGGCCGGGGGCCATAGGGCTGCTAAGAATAGCTCGGCATGCCGTGTCACCTCGCACTACATCGAGGTCCTACAACGAAGCTCCTCCCCGTATTCATCCCAGCGGTGTACAACGGCGCCCTCGGCCATCCCTTGGACCGAATACTCGAGCACAGAAAAAAGGACGAATGCCACCTCCATACAACCGGCACATCGAATGGAACATGACAAGGCGGGATGGCAAATGGGTCATTTAAGACGCTATCTTATGAATTCCTCAAGATAAATGCACTGTGAAGTGTTGTAGTCCAGGTTCGAGGCATGGTCCTGCTGGTTAGGTCTTGCTGCTTCGGAGAAGATTATGTGGGACTCTCGTCGTGGCTGATGGAGGTCTGGGTGCTTGATTCGAATCTTGGAAGGTGGATGTTCGATGATGATTGGCTGTTGGATTTGTTGATGAGCTCGATGAAGCATGGATGGTTTTACTTTGACATAGGATTATACAATTGCCCAGGCAGGTAGGGATATTCTTTCCCAAGAAGTGCAAGAATGATACTTTCTAATGGTTCTAGATTTTGTAGTGTACTAAGCTGATTAAGAAGCTTCATCCCCTCTTCCGCAATAAGCATTGCCTGCTCCAGCATCACCTTTCGTGAATTCTCTCATTTGCAGCATCATTTACGCCCAACAACCTTACTAGGCATCTTACTCCTCCAGGAAGAACTGGCCTGTGCTCAGCTGGTTCGATCTCATCGCAAATCCATCTGGCCAAGCTCCCTCCGCGTGGATTTTGCAGTTCTAGCTAAGCAAACTGGGAAGCAATTGAAAAGCATCTCAGGGCGGGATGGTGTAATGGAAAACATCGAACACGCTGCTTACTTAGCCGGGTGCACTTTTACGTCAAAGGGTGCATGGTGTGGTGTTCTGATCTGGGTTCGAATCCTGGTCCCGTTGCTTATATTTTTCTGCTTCTTGGTGTTGCCTATCTGCCTAGGAAGTGATGACTTGGTCGAGGTAAGGAGGTAACCTTTTGCCTGCATATTGAATTCCACTAACTGCCATCTCCAAGGTCGAAGTTCAAGTAGGTTTGTTTCTGCAATTGATAGGGAATAGGTTCGGTCTGAGCTCTTTGATCGTGCGCAAGTGGGTAGGTAGTTTTGCTTTGTCCCTTATTCTCGAACTTCGAATTGACCAGGCGTTGGTAGATGTGGACAGGCCATCTGCTCCTCTAATCTGGGTTCCGATGTAAATATCGTGAGGAAGAAGGAAACATGGAACGGGGGTGTAGCTCAGGGGTAGAGCGCTCGCTTTGCATGCGAGAGGCCACGTGTTCGATTCATGTCTCCTCCAGGGTTTCCTTTTTATCTTGCCCGTTTCTGGCTTTTGGGTAGGCGTAGAGTTTCAGCTTGAGTGGGGTTCAAATTAAATGTCATTAGGGTTTGTATGTCGGCTTCTTTGGTCTAGGTGGTTATGACGTTGGTCTCATATTGGAACATATGATCCTTACTCAGTGAGGGGCAACCGAAGGTCGCCAGTTCGAGCCTGGCAAGGAGCAAAAGCGGCTCTTTTGTCGTGTCTCTCTTTTTATGGTTTGGTATAGCTTTAAGATTTCCAAACCTGCAACATAGTGCCGACCTGTATACTCAGCTTCTTTGGTCTAGGTGGTTATGACGTTGGTCTCATACAGAACTCAAGTATGACGCTCACTCAGTGAGGGCAAACCGAAGGTCGCCAGTTCGAGCCTGGCAAGAAGCATCCGTTTTGTCGGCAGAAACGTCTGGCTTCTGGTTTTATGTTCAGGGTCTTGTGCAAATTTGTCAATACCGATTTTGGCCGAGCCACTCGGAGGTTTGGTTCCAGTTTTGGGACGGATTCACGAAGCAACCTGACAACTGAAGCAATGAAACTGCTCGTAGCTAATTTTGAAACTCTACTTATCAACTTTGAAATGTAACATTCTGATTCCGATACTGCTGAAACTCGGTATGTTCTTTTGGAATTCTCGCGATCTTTCAAATGGTGTTTTGAGAATCGACTTCCGTATTAGGCCTAGCGTGGAAGCTCCGGCATGTTCCGCTCTGGTGACGCAGGGTCTCTTCATCACACCGTCAACCCCGCCCGCAAACCCAGAACCCTTCCGTCACAACAGCACGGCCGGGAACTTTCAGTCTCAATGACTCTTGATTCAGGTAACTTCCAACTACTATTGCTATCGTGCTCTCATTTGCGCATTCTAACTCGCCTCACTTTTGAAGTTTCGCTCACCACGACGAAGACTCCAACTCGGCTGGCAGCACTCATCAACAAGAAACGAAACAACAACGCAACTGGCCGATGAACCGCATACAAACGAAATCGAAGATGAACTGCAGAACCGAGCCTGCTTGATGGCCGGTGATTATGGCCAGCAAAGGGTGACCGTGCACGGTTTTGGACGGAAGGTTCGAGCAAACACCAATTACGACGGCACCTTGGGCACGACTCGTCCGTCGGCACAACACAGCCTGCTGCGATGCAGTGGCTGGTGAGCATGCAAGGAAAGCTTCCGTTCACTGCCTTTCGCCTTTCGGTACACCGGTGGATCTGATCAACACTTCCTTGTCATGACATTCGTCCGAGTCAACCGATTCTGAGACGCCTCGACTCGGAAGCCTCAGTGTGTGTTTCGTCTTCCAAAGAAGCCTTCGCTCGTCGCCTTCGTCCTGGCGGCCTCATCCTTCTATTGTTTGCTAAGTCCACCTTGAGCGTCAACAATGCATCGGTCGTCTGTGAGATCTGTGTTTTCTCGTACTTACATTTCTCAGGATGTCTACGGGTCGCTCAAAACGGGTCGCTCAACGCAACTACGAAAGGGTTTGGGTTACGGAGTTATGACGTGTCTCAACGAGCTACTACGGAAAGTTCAAATCGGAGCTCGAATGGACAGAATACCGGATGGATGCGCCAATCTGGGAGGTTCTACGGGATAGTTGACGATGCCGACTTCTCAACATTCGAGAATTGCCTGAATGAGAAAGAGAACATGACAAGGCGGACTGGTTATGGGAACATGGAAGACACTTCCCGGTGAATTTAGCAAAAGCTGAAACAAAAGTGAAGTGCTCAGCTCTAGGTTCGAGTCCTGGCCCTGCTAGTGCACCTTTTGTCATGTTTTGGGTATTGGCTTCTTGCGAGGAGGAGGGATCAAAGGTTTGCATGGGCTGGGATGGGCAGCAGCTAACTCACTTAGTATACCGGGCCAGGTGAGCCCTTTGCAACACAGCTGTCGAACTGCTCGCCCAATATCATCAGGCACCGGTCACAAAAACCTGGCTGCTAGAATCATCTGCAGTTGGGAGATCGGTGGTTACGACCTTTTTGGCTCTCGAATCCGTATTCGGTTCAGTGATAAATGCTGCATGTCAATGATGAGGCCTGGTTTCTGTCTTTGTGGAATTGGACGTGAGCACCTGAAGTTGCCTCATACTCTCTTTCAGGTTGCCGATGGATTACTTCTGACTATAGCTTTATAGTTGAGGACGGCCTCTTTTGAGTATCATGGGCGTTGGGCGGATGTCGGAGATGCAGATCCAGAAGGTGAGTGTTGCAACTTGCGGAGCTTTCTACCGATACTAAATACTTTTCAGATCTACAACGATACTTCAGCAATTCTTACTTCAATACTTTGGTTGGCGTCGGTTCCTCCATTTGATACAGAAACTTGGGAGGGAAACAAAATGCTGCACGATAGCTTCGACTCGAGTCGGGCTGTTGATTTGGACCACGGCCCCGTCACTTGAATATCCAAATGTCATGATGAAAAGAGGCATTCGGCTGCTTGAGTCGGAGAGACTGCTACCGAAGCGTGTTGAGATTGTTCAGGTTTCAGGTAATTATTCCATCTTTCGTCGAAACACTGGCAGTCCGTTGGAATGCTGATGGTCTTTTGTACCATCTTGAATCTAGCAATGACAACGTTTCGAGTTCTCGAGTTCCCGTAGCTTCCTTGGGCACTGTCAACTTGCCAATCTTTTCGCTCAAGTTGCACTCTTGGAGTTGCCATGTATGCATCGTCGATAGCAAGTTGAGTGTAAGTTCGACGGATTACCGTGCTGGCGACGATGCTGGCAATGACCCGAATTGGACGGAATTCTCAACTCATGTTGGTACATAGGTACTGTGTTGTCTTATTTGTAGATGCTGTCTATCCTCCTCCCTAGACCTTGACCTACTGTCGTCCACTATAAGAAGCCTGCTCCGGTCCAGGATCTTTGGTTTTGCAATCAGATCATTACAGTCTTCCATCCGCAAGCCACCAAACGCCGAACTCTGCTACACAACCTTTCTTCGAAGCATCCAATTCAGTTTTCATCGACAATGTCAAATTCTCAAGATTCTTACTCATGGTTCCGGGATCCCGTTACCGGACAATACTACTACCCGCCGGCCTACACCCCCGCTGATGCGTCAGAATATGAGGAGCAGGCGGATGGACAACCGTTAGCTTCAGGCACCGAGTATTCCCAGTATTCTCAACAAGACCATTCTCAGCAATACTATTCTCAGCCAGAATTTCCTCAGCAAATCTCCTACACCGCCCCATCGTACCCAACAGCCCCAGCGGAAGAATACCAAGCCCAGAATTCGCAGCATAACTACCCAGCGCCTGGATATGCCGGTGGCTTCGGTACAAATCAGCCGTATGCATCCCCGCAGCAGCAAGCAGGTGGGTTTGCTCACGCCAGTGCTCAACCGGTGAATGCGAGGTAGGCTCTAGCCCTGCGATTTCCACCAGTTTAAAGCTAACTGGGTTCTCCAGCGGTTTATACCACAGTCAACCTACACCAGCGCATGGTGGATGGCCTGTACCTCAGGGCTCAGAAATTCAACAGTTTGGGTTTCAAGGTGGCCAGGGTGCAAGTCAACCCCCAATGCAATTGCAAAATTTGCCAGATATTGAGTTTATTTTCGCAGGTAATCACATCCAAACTGTCTTTTGTTAAACCTCAGTAATATACCACGCACATGAGTTTAAGCTAACATACGGTCTTGCTCTACTCAACTAGACCCTTCTACCGAAGCTGAGGGAAAGATCCCTTGTATCTTTTATATGTGCCCAAGAAAGTTTTCGAACAATCAGAATCTTTACAGGCATTTCAGACAATACCACTTTTACTGCAAGTACTGCAAAACCGAGTTTGAAAGTGAAGAGGCTCTCTATGCCCAGGATCACCCCTGTAATTATGGTAAGTAAGAAGAAGGAAGAAGTATGGTTTGCGATTTTGGATCTGGAGAGCTTAATTAAGTAGCTTTCGGTATCGATACTTGATGAATTTACGTTTGTATTTGCTTGGTACAAAACACCCTCCCTTTTAGCGCTTATATGGCCTACCTTTGCTTGCGTTCTGCTATTGGTCGTTTTGGATTGATCGCTTTCGGAATCTCGCGATCTATAACTTGGTGTTTTGTGAAGCATCTTCCGTATTTGGGTTAGCTCGTTCGCCCCGGCAAACCCCACTCCAGTGACGAAAGGAAGTTGATCGAATTCGAAAGGACCACCCAGCAGCAAACTCAACAACCTCTTCGACTCCACACCGCAATCTCAGATTCTCCTTAAGATGCTCCTCCTTTTCTGTTGGCTAATTATCGCGGCTTCCTAGCGTTCTCAATCTCAACCCTCTTCTCTCGGGAATTTCGTCAATCTCCGGTTTCTGGGCTCGCCGCAGCAAAAGCTCGTCACCAAACCGCGATATGGAACGAAAACGACAGAGCGGATGGAACTTGGCCTCAAGTACCATTTGAAGGATAGGGTAGCGTATCAACGACACCAAAGAAAGTTTTCTCTCCGTCTCTACCATGTAGGAACTGTGGAGCAACACGATCGACAGGTGCGACATTATTCGAGTGAACCGAAGCAAAGGAGGAGGGTTTGGGCATCGGATCGAGGTTTGGCCTCCGTTTTTGCCTTGTATTGTGCCCGGTATCGCAGGTATGTGGTGATGCAGGAGGAGCAACTCCGCTCGTGTCCGAGAGATTGTTGAAACTGCAAGGATGGTTTGCTCCTCGCCTTGCGGCTGTCGATCTCTTCGCCTTAGCCATTCGGAATATGTATTGTCTTGACTTGGATAGTTCGCGACGAATTGGTCGGTAACCCAAAGCTGTTTCTTCCTTTACTGACGCTTTGCAGGTTAGCTACGAGCAGCTCCGAGTAGCCTGGCAGGAAACCTATCGATACCATCACTCGCCTCGACTCTGACGGACTACTTCAGACAACATCACCAACGAAGCTGGAGTTTGTATCGGATTATCTACTTCTCTGGAACGATAAGCTCGACAGGCAATCTCGCACTGGGATACACCTTACAGCCTACTTTACACCGACCAGAATAAAGATGGGATGCAATGCGGAACGGAATGGTGGGCCGGATACTTTGAAGGGACCTTCGATGAATACGGCAGGAGGATCGGTTCTCTTTGTTGTACTCTGGTGTCAGAAGCCCTTTGCTTTAACAAAGACCGGCGATGGTAGAGGTGCTTACCTTCTGCGTTGAGGACTGGCTCCGCATTGGATGTTGGTGGACAGACGCCTTTGTGCACAGATTTGCCATGATGAGCACGACCTGGCTGGGGACAATGTCGGAGTGCTATGTGGAAGGCTCTTAACCCATGATTGCTTTAGTCGGAGGCCAGGGCTCAGAGACGGGGTTTCTTCAAGGTTTTTGCAGGCTCTCAGAAGTTGCAATGTGGTCTTGTTGAAAGGAGTACATGCCAGTGTCTAGCATCCGGGAGCTATGTTCTTCGTCAAAAGAAAAAATTAGTGGGGTGCTTTCGGAAGCGGTGCATCCCACTCTACCTTCGAAGCCACCCTACTAAAGACCGCAGTGGGAATCGAACCCACGATTCTGCTTTTAGACAGAGTATTACCACTATACTATGGAGTCTTTCGATAGGAGTCCCTTCTGCCCGTTTGGTATAACTTGGACAGCAAGTTAGCAATCTGGATATTATTTTCAGCATTGTTGGGATTGGTGGTTATCACCTACTTAAGTACTTCTTAGATATCAATCCGCCTTTGGTGCATCTAGAAATGCTTGATCATGGAGGCTTCGTCCTTGTGTTTCTGGAAAGTGAGCCCTGAAGTTGTTTTACACTCACTCTGTCGCTGATGGATTGCAGACGAAAGGTTTAGGGCAGGATATCGGTGTATGGGTTTGACCACATCATGGTAGCGATAGATACCATTATGATCGGCATATGCGCATTTAGAGATACTCGGTTCTGGACGTCAGGTGGAAGGCATTTGCGGAGCGAGTTGTAACTGGAGGAGCATATTTGCCGCGCAGGTCCTTTGAGTTGGATCCACTCCCTAGGCCTGTATTTTACGCTCAACAGCTTTTATGACAATGTATTGGGCTACGATTAAGTTATCAAACTATCATGATACATGCGCCTTTAGACGGGATTTGCTGATCTACTTAGAGTCTTCAGGATTGTCTCGACTGAAGTACTGCTAGTAGCTATTCTTGTTGAAAGTCAAGTAAGTTCAATTCAAGCACTAATTACCTTTTCTCGGATGATACTCTCCGTCTCTTATAAGCGTCCAGTACCTTTATCGCAAGTGTAGCGTCACTTATTATTAAATACTGCATCTATATTCCAGGCTGGCTGTCTTTCGAGAACGTTCGAACCTCTGCTTGTGAGTATCACCAAAGGCCAAGCTTGCAAGCATGGGGTCTCTGACTACGAGTAGTAGTACTGGCCAAAGTCGATATCCCCACCAATGCGAAACGGTGAGCAGCCATTAACTCCTAATCAATATCTTTACTTTTAATAAAACTGATCCCTACAAACACCCATCCAAACTCCCATTCTTGAGGTCTCCTTGCGTGCGAGCCACATGCTGGCACTGTGGAAAGTTACTGTGTCGCGATCCCACTCCCCTCAAAATTCGTCGGGACTACCAGCGCACTTAACCCCCATCTGTCGGCCCCAGAATCTCGGATTTTTCTCATCGCCGGTCGCATTCGCAAAATCAACAATTCATCCGGGTTCTTTGTCATGTCGTGGGTGCCAGCATGCCGGCCGCATTGTGGCCCGTGCGGAGGGGGCTCGTTTGGTGGGGTGGACTTCTTCGCCCCCACGAACTTTTGAACTTGACATCATCATGGCAACACAACAACGAGGGTTCGACATCACGATATTGGGGAATTGAGTTGGGTGGCTGAAGCAAGTAAGTTCTAAAGGGGTTTTGGAAGAAGATTTGGGTGGAAGGAAGCCTGATTACTAACAATGCTGGGGATTTAGGAGCTACAAACTCGGACTCGACAAACGTTACCAACTCGAATCGCTGAGGAGCAACATCACGACAACGCAAGGGCCAGTATGAGAGAACAAACACCACAAAGTTGCTCTACCAGCTTCGAGGTGAGGTCAGCTCAACTCTTGGTGATTATTGCGAGATGATGGTAGGGTATTAACCGGTAGGAACTGCAGGTCTCTAGGAGCAACAAGCTCGGACTCGACCGACCCCACGACCGCTGGCATCAACAGGCTCGATATTCAACAATCGACGAGCAGCAAGTCAACATCGCAGCAATCCTTCCGCCGAATACTTCCCCGACGTTGAGATACTCGCCATCGGCTTGACAGATAACGCTCAACAAATCTCCGAGTCCCTATCGTCTGTCGGCATGGGCGGCGACTAGAAGAAGCAACGAAGGCTTGGTCGGCTCGGCATCTGCAAGAGGATTGTTGGAGTTCGGTGATGTGCGGTGATGTGCGGTGATGTGTGGATGGCAGAAACTTGCCTGCACCAGAGAGATGGATTTGCAGGTATGTATGTTACGAAAACTTTGGAGCTGGAGGATAGGAGTAGAGGGATATGACTAACAGGCTCAAGGGTTTCGAATAGAGGACATTACGAGAGGTGATGGAAGTTCAGCAAGGTTCTGATTCGAGAAACGGCACCGTTGCTCGACTGAAGACTGAGATTCGACTACAGCTACTTTCGGCTTTGAGCTACTATCGGCCTTTGGCGACAACGGCAATATGTGCTGAATTTCTCGATGCAGATTGGATACGTTTGTGGGAAGCTGCTCAGCAACTACAAGTATGATCGATTGAAAACTCGAACTGTTACGAATACGATGAAGAATTGCATGATGAGAAAATGCGAATTCATCTGGATCGAATCTTACGATGAGGATTTGGATTCCCAAGCCGGTACGAATACGATCAAGAATTGCATCTGATGATGAGAACCGCATATGAGCCGCTATTCAAGACTCCATCTGGAAGAATGGGATGAGTCCTCGAGGGAAATAATGACCAACAGGTACCACCTCAACCTCAAGGTGATCTCAACATCGCGAAGCCAACCTCGGCAGCACCATGTTTATCCACCTCGTCTATTCTCTTCGGCCTCAAAATGCACTCAACTTCACAGCTGGTACCTCGGAAAGCACCATGTTTATCCACAGGTTCGACTCTCTCAACGGAGATCCCCAAGCCGCCTCTATCGCCGCTCCTCGCACCGGCCCCGCTCCGGTAGCACAACGGCTTCTTGGACGTCCCTTTAAAGTAGCGCCGCTAAAGTTAGCGACGATTATGGTTTGTCCCACCTACCCCAAACCGCTAGGATGGCGCTGATCTGGCGAAACTAGCGAGCTTCTAGCGGTTCCTGAATTTCGGGAAGGGAACCTTAACTCTTGCGGTTGCTGATCCGAGGAGAGAATCGAGTAACCAAAATGTGGAGTTGCTGCCGATCGGAACGCATCCTGGTGGTGGCGATATGTATGGGCCGAGCTGTGATCGGGTACGGACAGGCCGAGGCCTCAACGATACAGGACTCGGCTGTGGGGCATCCGAAGAAGATCGGGCAGATTGAAGGATCGAGGTTTGGGCGCAAGGACGAAACATCAAAGTGAGATTCAAGGCATGCTGTAAGGTCCCTTCTAAACGTGATTCCTTTGCACTTCTAATCGAAATAGCAGGATTGATGTCTTCGATCCACTCGTTTCGACCTCGTGAGGGATCTGCTGGTGGGATTGACATATGTTGAGGTTTCTTGGAGGACCCTTGCAGCTCAGCTTGGAAGGATAACTGCATTCGAGAAGAACCTTAGCGGTCACGTTGGGATGATCGTGAGTTTCTGTTGGCTCACGATAATCGCACGTTGATGGAGATTTACGAATGCTGCCACTCGAGAAGGCCCATTCGGCTCCTCCGATGTTCCATTCAGCTAGTGAGGACTTTCGGGTTTACGAAATCTTCCGAACCACCTCTGCCCACGCCACGATAGGTCACTATCCTCGATTTGCTTCTTCAAGATCCCGAGAGCGCCAGCTTATCGATACGGGCTGCACTTTCAGCAAGCTCCTTCCCCACAAATCAACGCCGGTATCCGGACATGCCCATGTTACTCCAACCACGGATCGATGCCTCCGTTCCAGGCGTCAATTCACAGGCCAACCAGTTTCCGACGTCGAGAACCGAAGGAATCCCAGTCCTTTTCGAGACGGTCCCTTGAGTGGGTGTAACCGTGCATCTCAGGCATCTTTCGGACTCCCCGCCAATTTTAAGCTTGTGCAACCACCTGCAGCTCATACCGCCAAGGGCTGTCGATAACGTCCTGTCAACTTTACGGGTTGGCGCTAGACTTGATTGTCGAGTTACGAGGGCTTCCAAGATGCCGAATGGCGTCGAGGGACTTGCGAATGGGACGTTTGTTGGTTGATGGGCGGTCGGCGACGTCCTAATTGGGTTATCTCGTCTTTCTGGAGACGAGTTGGAATGGTGGGACTTATGCAGGTACCCTGGGATGGGAAAGAGGAAGGACCCTCGGATCATCAACTGACAACCTCTAGTGGCGCAAGGGCATTCGGAAGTGTCCGAGAATGCTACTACGGGGACTCCGTCATTCGAGATCTCATTACTCGAGAGGATCAGCCTGATCAGAGCCTCAGGTGGATGGATATAAGAGCCAGCCAACTCCCCTCAACGGTCTCATCCTCATCCTCATCCCATCCGATAAAACAAGCACCGCTCTCCAGAACAACCAACCAAAATGAAGCTCTCTGTCGTCCTCTCCCTCCTCTCCCTCGCCGCCACTGGCATGGCCGCCATCGGTGACAGCTGTGCCTCCGGCTACGGCACTGGTACCTGCAAGACTGACGCCAACTGCACTGGTACGTTTTCCTCTTCCACCCAAGCTTGCGCAGCACTCTATCGATAGCCATCGAGCGAATTCGATCTACAAAGACCAGCCATACTAACCTCTCCCAGGCGGTTTCAACGTCGTCGGCAAATGCCCCAACGACCCCTCATCCGTCAAGTGCTGCGTCCCCTCCACCTGCTCCACCCCCTCCGGTTCCGGCATCTGCCGCAACACCGGCAAGTCCTGCTCCGGCACCTACTACTCCGGCTACTGCCCCGGCCCCTCCGACATCAAATGCTGCGTGACCTCCTCCGGCGGCGGCGACGGCGGCTCCAACCTCCCCGGCCTCAACGCCAAACAATCCGCCCACGCCCGCGTCATCGCCTCCGTCGCAAAGACCAACGCCGTTGGCAACCGTGGCTGCAAGGTCGCCATGGCCACCGCCATGCAGGAATCGACCATGAGAGTCCTCGCCAACACTGGTATCCCAGAGTCATACAACTACCCACACGACGGTGCTGGATCGGATCATGATTCTGTTGGACTGTTCCAGCAGAGACCAAAGTACTGGGGTACCGTCAAGGACTGCATGGACCCCAAGACTTCCTCGCAGAAGTTCTTCACGGCGCTCAAGGCCGTCAGCGGATGGCAGAGCATGACGATTGCGAAGGCGGCACAGAGTGTCCAGAAGAGTGCGTATCCGGATGCTTATGCTAAGTGGGAGACGACTGCTACCAATATCTGCAAGGTTGTGTACCCATAGAGGGGCTGAGGGTGGGGGTTTCTTTTGTTTTGGGGTGGGAAAAGGATTGTCGATGGCGGTCAAGGACCGTGGATGTGGAGATGGATTTGTACATATTTTATTCAATGTTTTCTGTTACTGCATTCTTGGATTCCCGTTTGTGTGTTTGAATGGCCATATGGTGCTTCGATGCGATACGAACATGTCGATGGGCCTGAAATCGGTCGTGGATGAGCCTCATGAGCTCAGCAGGAGAACAAATGCTTTGCCTGAGATAGGAGCCTGACATGCTTCACCCGTAATGCACACTTGTTCGACCGTCCGAAACTTGCAGGTCCACATCCTCAACACAGCAACAAGCGCTGCTAAAGAAATCGATAAGTTGATCCTCCCATCCAATTCCTCGCATGTTGACCAAGAACTACGATACCAAGCCACCCAACTCTAGCTCTCCCCCCCAACGCCACAGTACAGTACAATCGAAGCAACTCCCCACATCCCCAGCTCCCCTCCTCTATACCTCCCTCCGCCTACCCTCACTATCCTCTCCGGAAAAAATCCGCAATAAACTTTCCCCATTTCTCCATGAGCTTGCGCGACTCCTCTGCATTTCCCGGAGGCGCCGGTGCTGGGCTGGGCGCCTCGGGCGCGGCCTTGTTCTTTGCGTGGCGATAGATGAGGTCGAGGAGAGGGTCGAGAGGGGCGGGGCGTGTGGCGATTAGGCCGAGGGGGGATGGGCCGAGGCCGGTGAATTCTCTGGTTTCGAGGGGGGGGGGGGGGTGGGGGAGGGGGGAGGCGGTTGCGGTGAGGAGGAGGAGGAAAGGGAGTAGGGTGGTGAGGCGGGCGGGGATCATTGTGGAGGTTGTGGTAGGTGGAGGGGTGGAATTTTGAGATTGGTACGGAGTTGAAGAGTGGACGAGTGGTAATTTGTGGTGGGGTGGGTTGAACTGCTACCGGAGCAATTGCGGAGTGAGGAGGAAATGATGAAGCTGTACTGTTGTTGATACTGATAACTGAGGAACATCTGGAGCCTTATATACGGGATCGAAGATGATATGGACCCTGGGAATGGGCGGCCTCTCCTCGAGTGTCCTGCAATTGATGCATCGATGTCAATGTGTCCAGGAACATGGTGAGAGTAGCACAAGTGTAACTCGCAGAAGCCCGATCTGCTCAGGGCGCTAAGGCATGATCATGACATGCTCGACATCTCGATAATGCCATTGCTACTGCAATGATGGGTAGGGAGAATCAAGATCGGAAACTTGATGGGTCTATCTGAAACGGTTGTCGATGGTGTAGATGATACTGTATGCATCTTCGACAAGCCGGCGTTTACGATGCGGAGGGGACAGTGAGGTCGAGAGGCTCGAGGATGGATTGTAGTTTGGTGAGTCGAGCTCTCCATTTTCGGGTTAACTACATCTCTCTGGTGAACTCTTGTTGTCCAGATCGCCTTCTAAAAGCTGAAGGTAGTCCCGGGCGAATCTCCAAGAGTGAGCTCGTTTGTTGCCGAGTTCGAATTCGATAAAGATAATAGAGACGATCAAGTGCCATGATGCTGTTCCTCAGTATTAGCCGAGCTCCTGAGACTTGGGATTGGTTACTTACATACACGAACATTTACTGCCAGTGGAGTATTTTGTCTGTCTCCTCGCCATTTGTGGACGTGAGGAATTGATTCATGCAGTAACTCCGGGGAGATACGTCGCCCATAGGTTGTGGATGGCGTAGCAGGAAGACTCGAAGCACCCAGTTTCTACTTCCGGTGCTCTCAGAGTACCTGACCAGCGTTCGAATCCTATCATGAGGAAATGATATGGACATCGCCCACGTCTGGTAGCCATCCCCCGCAGGGCTTCAAGACGGAAACGGCCGGGGCCTGTTGAAGCGAGGGGCCCACAACCCCTCGTAAGGAACGCCCGGTCAACTCCGTCAAAAATGAAAATACAAAACAAAAAAAATTGAATTTAAAATGTTAAGGGGGTGTGATTAAAATGAAAATTGGACTTTGGACGAAATAGAGATGTAGTTTCCCATGGTCCGCCCACCATGGGGCGACGAACTCTTTTGTCAATAATCAGAGCAAGATGGGAAATCTAGCGCCAACGAGGAGTGGACCGGGCGGTCGCTTTCTGGGGGGTAGGACGGCACACATACAGGGCGTCACCCCTCATCGAGTTGCTGCAAGTAACGAGTTACCAAGTCGAGTTCGAGGTACGATCTGATCGGTCCGAAGCGTACACCTCGCTGACGGGTGACGCCTCTGTACTGCTCAGTAGGATGCAAAATTTCGGAAGGAATTCCAGGAAGGGGCGGGTCTCATTGCTTTATATAGTTTCCTACTGAGAGGATACTGTGTCATCTTCCCTAAAGGCTTCAAATTCAGCTCAAGTGATCCTAGTATGAGCTCATGAGCCATGGAAGTTATACTCCGCGCCATGCTACACCATGGCCAAGCCGCACATCATATGCATGGCATGATGTACGTTTATCGTTATCACCATCCAAACTGGCGAGCTTGACGACAATTGACGCATGGTTCAAAGCCTGGGAAAGTTCCCGAGCTCCAATCGATTGCCGGTTGATCCACGGAGACTTCAAGGTTTTCCGCAAAACGCTCACACTCTAAAGGCCTTGCACATATACAACGTAAATGCATGTATCTTCGCCGTTCGCTGCGCTTGACACATGAGATTGCCTTGGATTCAAGCACAGAGAGATTGCATATGCTAGTTTCTAGGACGGAGTAGAGGAAGTGCATGTAAAGTGGCCGTGTCTGATAACAACAGGTCTCGAGGCGGGAGGTGGAACCAAGTTACGAATGGATCTCAGCAAGCAAAGTGCAGCAAAGTTTGATGGCAAGTAAATTATCACCTCCACAACCACTACACGGTAGCATCCATCATCCCCCATTCTACACCCACCCTCGAAGCACCAGCTTTCCCCCTCCTACTCATCCTCCACATCAACATCCCTCTTCCCGAATATCCCCCCAAACACACTCTTGAAGATCCCCCAAAACGCCTGCTTCTCCTCGTCATCATCCGCCTCAACGCTCCGGCCGTGCACCTTCTTCACCCAGTCATACAACGCCTCCTTGACCTCATCCTCCTCCGATTCGAGCGGGGAACGGGCGTTGAGATTGCTCAAGATATCCGCATTATACTCCTGTCCGAACTCCAACACATTCGCCCCCTTATCTTCCTCCTCATCCAAATCTTGTGGTGAACGAGCACCGAGGCTGTTGAGCATATCGTTGTTGAACTCCTGCCCGAAGGAGTAAACATTCGCCCCCTTATCTCCGTCTTCGTCGTCGTAGGTGATAGTACTAGGGTGCCGCTTGGGATATCGGCTGTCTGTCTCCGTATCGTAGCTGAGAGCTCGAGCCTCCCTCTCCACCATCTCCACGCTTCGAGCTAGGAGGCCTTTGATGATATCACCATTCCACTCCTGTCCCATCTCAAGAACGTTCGCTCCCTTATCTTCATCTTCGTCGTCGTCGACAGCGCGGGTGCCGAGGCTGGCGAGGAGGTCAGTGTTGAAGTCCTGGCCGAAGGAATAGACATTAGCACCCTTATCCTCCTCCTCATCCCCGTCAAACCCACGGGCCCTCAACCCGCCGAGAATATCCGCATTCCACTCCTGCCCCATCTCCAAAACATTCGCCCCCTTCCCATCCTCCTCCTCAAACTCCAAGCTTCTCCTCCCCTTCCCAATCAAACCACCAATAATCTTCAGCTTCTTCTTCGCCTCCTTGCCCTTCAAGATGCGGGCTTTGAGAGCAGTAATATACAACTCCACGAGCCGTTGTCGATTCTTCTTGTTGGTGATCTTACCGGGATGGCGGAGGAGACCGCCGGGGGGCTTAACTGGAAGTTTGACCGGGGAGTGGTGGTCGAGGAGGCAGGCGAGGAGGTGGGCGGGGTTGGCTTTGCGGGTGGGTTTTGGTTTGGCGAGGTGAGTGAGGAGGTGGTGGAGGATGGTGGCGAGGGGTATGTTGGGGTGGGTGTGGAGATGCTTTGGAGGAGTGGGTTTGGCAGGGGGGATGGTGGTGGTTGAAGTTGGGGTTGAGAGTGAGGTCGAGGTGGCGGCGGAGGTGATTGGGGGAGAGGGGGTTGAGGATGCGGTTCTGACGGTCGTGGTTGAAGAGGTGGTGACGGATGTGGCGGCGGAGAGGGTTGGTGAGGTTGTTGTTGCGGATATGAGGGCTGCCAAGGCTAGGGTCGAGATGGTGATGAGGTTGAAGTGGACCATAATGCCGGATCAGGTGGAAATACAGTAAAGAATCGCAAGGTAGTAAAGAACAAAGGTCTGAATGATCTGATCGAATGGATATGAAAGGAATATTCCGTGTTTGAAAGTGTTGAATTGAGGTATGCTGGCCGTATGCGAATGAAATATGCTAATGCGATGCTGAATGCGAATGAGAATATGAAGTCAAAGATAATCCTACTTCCAGCTAGTGCTCTCCGAAGGCCTTATATCGTCTTAATCACATAGGGTAAGGCCATCTTTGTACCTCACAACTACACTCTAATATAATATCCTGCTGGCACTGCACATTGCAAGTTCCTTGTGCCTTAACACCAAGACGGGACTTACTCCTATCTTTACATATGAGCGTCTCGAGAGTGCCAGAGTTAGTGTACAAGTGAGCCTTAGCGCTACCATAGGGTCCATTCTTTGAATCCGGTACATCAATATTGTGGTGTAGAAAGGTACCTTCGTAAAGGCAGTCGGGCAATAAGGCACGGCAGGCTGCATACACGGGTAATGCCGTGGATGCTGACGAAGGAATTTGGAGGGAATCTGCAGGAATGACAGTTCGAAAATGCGTACGGCATGGCAATGGTGAGATTGAGCTAAAATAAGGGTTGATAGCGGATTAATTTACATAGGTTATCGGATACATATGTGTTTAATGGTGGATAAGGTGAACGATCCGGCCCTAATGGCATTGCTTGGGGAATGAGATGGGTTGGGGTATGTTAGGGTTATTGTTCAGTTAACCGTTAACGGGTTTCCCGCTACCGCTTTCCAACCCCGGGAAAACGTCACCCAAGATGGGCATGGAAGCAGATGGCATCGGTTGAATAGACTCACTTTGACTGCTTTGAAAGCAATCCTCCTCTGTTATGCATTGAATCTGATATCAATTCTTCTTCTCACTCGAAATCTTCCATCAGTACCCTTCTCCATCGTGACTTCGTGCCCGACTAAACCACATACGATCCACCCTCACGTCCTCACGCCCCTGCAAGTCGCGAACTCAACTCATTTCCTGTTTCGGAAATGTAATTGGTATCTGTTTTAGGCCTTTGCTGCAAAGTCAATCCCACGCCACTGCACCTTCATGCAAGCACTTTGATGCGGGGATGAGCTGGCTTTGACGAACGAGATTTCGGTCCCTTTGAGAATCGTAGATACTGAGTCCTGACTTGTATTTAAACGAGGTGATTAGTTTGCATTGAAGGCCCTCACGTTTGGCGTTGACGGTGTTGGCTTACCACGATTCATACTAGTATGCCTGACCCGGCCCGATGGTATCTCGGCATCCCGAACCTCTCCCGAATGCTCAGCACCTGCTCACTTCCATAATCTCCTCCGAGTCAACACTGAATGAATAATCTTGGACATCATTCACAAAGCTTAAAGCACGCCTCAATGGCAATGGCAAACGCCCATAGCATCCTCACAATCCGGCAACCCACATCTATCAATCACCGTCCAATCCACCACACCCTCAATTCATCATTGCATACACAGCACCCACATGCATCTCCCTCAAGCTGCATCTGCTCCGAAAGTCCCAAAGATCTCACACACGATGCTTCTTGAAACATGTTTCAACCTTCCAGATGTAGTATCTGAACGTTCGAGCATTGCATCCACACATAGCATGCATCTCCCAATTCCGGCCCATTCTCGTACATATCATTTCTACTCCCTTGATGATTGAACGCCATACAGAACAATCGTGACAATCCGTACATACATGTCCGTCTTGTACCCCGCTCTGCTGCAAGGCCATCCTGCCTCCCTCGTTGTCCCGCCTATGTACCGTATGCACTCCGCTACCCGCCACCCGCACTATCCCCAAACCACGTCGAAAGTGCAAACGCGAACCTCCCAACCACCAGCTTGCTTCATCGACCGTGAACTTTCGTGTTTGCACTTTATGCACATTCTGCACTTTACGCGTCCCGCGAACTGACCAGCTTGGCCCACAGCAAGGACGGTTAGGGGCAGATGGTGATTGCATGGTGCGTTGGAATGTGCGGGGCTGGCCTGGGGTGATCTCGGGTACATAGAGGTAAGGGGTACGGGGAGGGTACGGGAGGATGAGAGTGCATATGTGAGGTGGTCCGGGCAAGGCGTGTGCCTGAGGCACCGGAACTCACTGACACTGGAGCAGGAAGGATCGTAGTGTGGGTATCGGACCGCATTCCATCTCCGGTTCTATAGTGTAGCGGTATCACTTCAGATTCTGACTTCGGGAAGCTCGGGATCTTCTGACAACCTGGGTTCGATCCCAAGTAGGACCTGTCGAGAATTGGCTGGTTCTTTTGTAGCTCCTTCAGAAGACGGCGCGGAGGCGACTCAAGAAGCCAGGATGGGCTGAACTTGCGGACATATGATCGCTGGTTCTATAGTGTAGCGGTATCACTTCAGATTCTGATCGGGCTCTCGGTGTCGGGACCTTCTGACAACCTGGGTTCGATCCCCAGTAGGACCTAGAAGCACGAGGCGGCTATTTTTCCTGCTTATGTCCTTGGGACTTCTGCAGCACCCGTGTTCATCAAAAAACAAGGGGATTCAACTCAACCGCGGGTTCTATAGTGTAGCGGTATCACTCCAGATTCTGATTCTGGCAACCTGGGTTCAATCCCCAGTAGGACCTGGAAACATGGGCCGGCTATGTTTTTGGAATTCTGCCCTCGGGCGTTCTGTCTACTTGTCCTTGAAAAAGGTACCTCGGGATCCCATCCATGATCGGGTTCTATAGTGTAGCGGTATCACTCCAGATTCTGATTCTGGCAACCTGGGTTCGATCCCCAGTAGGACCTCGAGAGCCATCGGGAGGGCTAGCTTTTTGCCCTACTTTCTCGGTGAATCTTCCTGTGGCTGTCCTCGGAAGAGCTACTTCGGGAACTCTTCCATCATCGGGTTCTATAGTGTAGCGGTATCACTCCAGATTCTGATTCTGGCAACCTGGGTTCAATCCCCAGTAGGACCTGGAAACATGGGCCGGCTATGTTTTTGGAATTCTGCCCTCGGGCGTTCTGTCTACTTGTCCTTGAAAAAGGTACCTCGGGATCTCATCCATGATCGGGTTCTATAGTGTAGCGGTATCACTCCAGATTCTGATTCTGGCAACCTGGGTTCAATCCCCAGTAGGACCTGGAAACATGGGCCGGCTATGTTTTTGGAATTCTGCCCTCGGGCGTTCTGTCTACTTGTCCTTGAAAAAGGTACCTCGGGATCCCATCCATGATCGGGTTCTATAGTGTAGCGGTATCACTCCAGATTCTGATTCTGGCAACCTGGGTTCGATCCCCAGTAGGACCTCTGAGTTAAGTAAGTACCGAGGTGACTCTTTTTGCTTCGGACCGAGCCACCCAGCTGACTCAACCAACCTCTAGAGCGGAGGCTCCCGAATTCAAAAGACAATCTTCCAGTTTACAAAGATCCGCCCTCTCCGCACTACAAAGCCACCCAGAAAAGACACAAGTGGTGATGATGGATGGATCATAGATTAACATATCTACTACTTTTACCACTCTCTACTTCGTTCGCCAAAGCTATCCATACAAACCAAAAACTACGAGACCCAAATATATCCGCAGTAAGAACAAACCAGAAGAAGCATAACCCATACCAAGTTAACAAACATGGACCTCCAACAGGTCCATGAAACAAAAGCCCAGACATAGGACAAAGTCGACAAAAGTGGGACACAAAGCAAGAACCAGAAGCGCCAGTACACCTACCCAAAGAGACCAACTGCTTCCTCGACAAGCCCAGCAGAAGCACGAGATGTAAGTAGTAACGATAGCCCTCGCCACGTCGACAAGTAGTGCTAGCAGTCAAGCAGACCAGTTGTCAACGAGGGGAAGGAGGGAAGGATGGGAAAGATATAGACCCCTAAAGCACGGTGGGAAGATCAATACAAAATAACTCGCACAATTGACGAGAGCCATAAACAACAGAAAGTAAGGGAGCAAGGCAACATGGGAATGGAGGCAACAAATAGAGACAAAAGACAGACCAACGCCGAAACAAAGGGAATATCGCATGCATGCACCAAACCAAGACCAAAGGGAAACCAAGAATATACAGGCAACAACAATAAGCAGCAACACAACTCAACAGCAAGGTCAGCTCCAATCAACTAAGGCGAAGCCAACATCTTGTCACTCCCCGCCGGACTCGGCGGAGCCACATCCATCCGGAATCCCTTCTCTTCATCCGAGAAGATGATAAAGCCCGGGCCCTCATCCGTGCCCTTGCCTCCAAAGACGTCGTCATCATCCTCCTCGACAATCTTGACCATTCTCTCCTTCAATGGCTTCTTCATTGGTGTAGCAGGCACAGCGGAAGCGGTGGAGGTGGAGGTGGGCGAAGGGTACAGCTTCTGTACATCCATCTCGCCCAATGCCCGTCTCTTCTTTTCCTTCTTCTGCACACCCCGTGGCTTTGAGGCTACGGCGTTGCGGGTTACGCTCCGGGTGACTCTCTTCTTTGATGGAGTGCGGGGGACCTTTGATTCCTGAGACTCACGGTCGGCAGCGGCAAGAACCTCGTCGAGTTCCTCAGGTGGAAAGTTTTCTTTTCCTCTCCTCTCGAGTTCGCGGGAAGCCGGGAGAAGTCCATCTTCATCGTCACCGGAAAGGTCGAGGATCGAGGTGCAGTGGTCGAGGACGGTTTGGCGGATTTCGTCGGGGGATTGTTCGTAGATTGAAAAGAACCAGGAGGCGGGCATGTCGGCCTCTCTCATGGGCTTGATCTCCACCTTTGTTGGGGTTTCGGGGAAGGCATCGTCCGAATAGGAATGGTGTGGGGCGGGGGAGGAGAATGTTAGGGATGGGGCTGAGGATGGTGAGGAGGAGAGAATGTCGTCAATTGACCGAAGGTGGTAGGCTGGTGGCGGCGCTGGGATGCGACGGATGGTCCGAGGGCTCCGTTTAGTTGGAGTGCGGATTTGAGAGACGGCACGGCGGAGGGAGGCTGGGGCTTTTGGTGAGCGTTTTGTGGGGGTCTTTTGGAGGGTCGAGGCGGTTGGTGATTTTTTGGAGGCGAGGAGGCCATTGGGAGAGTAGAGACGGCGAGATGTGACAGGTGAAGCCGAAGGAGATGTGAGGGCACGTGACTTGAGAATGAAGCGGGCTGTAGGTGGCTTGGCGGGTGTATCGAAAATGTCGTCGGTGATGCCGATGGATTTGACCCGTTTCGGGGAGGCTAAACTTCCTCGGGGGTCGGAGTCTTCATCGAGGGATCGCTTGAGGTATGAAGGTGATGAAGGAGTTTCTATCGGTCGGTCAACATCAAAACTCTTCGGAATGGACGGGGTAGAAGGGGAAAGACTGACTAGTAGGAGTCTGAAGATTTAGTAGAGCCCGAGTCCGCATAGGAGTCATGGGTTGCCGGGCTAAAGGGTTGTGTGGAGTGAGAGGAGTGGCCATTTTGCACGTAAAAAGTTCGTAACCGTATGCCGAAAAAGCCCAAATTAAATTCCTCCTGATTTGAAATATAAATGCTCCTTGTCGTGAGGTCCAACGATGATGAATTTCTCCTATTTGCGTTGTGTGGAGAATCGATAAAGTGTGGCGATGTTCGTGGTTGTGAGAATTGTGAAGTTGAACGGTTGAAGGTTGAAGGAAGGAACAAGAAGTGAAAAGTGAGAAAAGTGGGCGACACAGGCGTGATAAAGCACTTTGACGCGTTAACGGGATCAGCCACCCCAGCTCACCGTAGCCGACGAAACAGGGCAGGTACGAGCACCAAGACGCTCTTAGTCCGTGCAACGATGCCTATTTCAGCCCAAAGTGATTCCAGAGACGCGACGGTGCAAAAGTTTCCTAAAGGGGACCCGAAGTGCTTGCATGAAATCCCATTACATGCCCTATTCGGGACTGGTTCAGAGGAGGTTGACCTTCTCCACTCCGGGGATGAATCTCGACTCTCCATTGAACATGATGATGTTACTACTCAACTTGTATCGTTCTCGAATGGCATTCAATTGCACTGCAAAGCTGACCTGAAGAATATGATCTCTCATCTGCAATCTTTACACGCGTCGAAACATCTGGTGGTGCCCTGCAGAGTGCAACTTCATCCAGGGATGCGTGTTGCAATATCCGGAACCTGAATTACCGCTGCCGCCTCCCACCCAGCAAACGAAACACGTCCACTCCATCGACTCCGTTGAGCTCAAGGTCGCGTCTCTAAATCTCACACCACCGTCTCGCAACTCTCGTTTCGAGCTCAGCACGAGACATGACGTTCCGGTCCTCACTCGCGCTGTGGATCTACTGTGACTGCTTGCTGCGGGGAACAGCTCGCCAGCTCGACAAGCTTCACTCAATTCAGCAATTGTGCATACTCGTGCATGCCGTGATAACACGTCTCATCGTCGATTTGTCGGTTTCCTGCAGTTGCTCTTGGGCGTTGCACGCAATCTCAATTAAGACCCAATTCGGAACTGTAATTGAGTGCATACCGAGGCGTCGGGAACGCCAATCCTCAGTCACGTCACGAATCTTGAAGCCGTGTCAATGTGAGCCTCTTCACTTGTCGACGGGATGTGAGTCTTTGACATTTCCTTCTAGGAGACCCTTCAAAGGAAGAATGTCGATGAGCAGCGAACGAGCTGGCTCAGTAAGTAGTTCCGTTGAGTTGAGGTGAACCTCCGAAAGCCAGCCCTCGACGCCAGCTTGACACGACCTGTAGTCGTACTCCGAATCGCGCTCAATCCGGAAAGACCGTGCAAACGCCTTTCGTGAATCGTCAAGGAAACGTAGCCGCAGAAAGGCACCATAGGCTGAGCAGGGTAAGGTCCCGTATGTATGTGAAACCAACCGTCACCATTCGGTCAGACTGGTTTCTTGTTGATTGAGGCAGAGGCACAGTCTCAGCAGCGAGTGTCGGGCTGGGCGGTTCGAATCTCTTGTACCCGACAAGTCTCCTAGAGCATCTCATTCATCGGTCGTGATGCTATTATTGTCCTTGAGCTTAGGGTGCTGGCTCCCGATGTAGTTGTTCTGAGCTGAGATGCTCCGATGAAAGGTGGTGACTCTCGGTGTGCGCACTTTCGTTTCGTTGGACCCTTCGTCAGGCATCTGAACCCTGCTAGAGATTCACCGCACGCCTGAGGCAGATCAACCCATTGGTGGCCAACAATCGGTAGGAGGCGAGAATCCATACACCGTGATCTTCTGTAAATCAAAGGCCGTTTTCCGTTCCCGATTTTGGTTGCTGGTGTCGGGTCCAAGAACGATGATGCGGTTTCACTGAAGTTCTTGATGCTGCAGTTGGTGGACCACCTCACGTTAGCGATGAGCACAGAAGCCAAGGCAAAAACACAATGATCACAACAAGGCCAATATTGGGGAACTTACCGTGAACTGTGCCTCCAACTCCTTTATAGCTGCGATTGATTGAGTCTGCTCTTCAATCGCATCGAGGGATTCTTGTGGTGATGCTGAAACCGTTGCTTGCTGCGATGTCGATTGCAGTTCCACTCAGTTTCTTGATGCTGAGGCTAGTGGACCTGTGCCGTGAAACCACCTGAAGTTAGCGATGGCTCGATGGCAAACAAAACGTCAAGACAACAAGTCAAGTAGAGGACATACCCATCAATCTCGCTTCCATGCATCACTTCTCCTGCCTTTGTCGATTGTATTTCGTCGGGTTTGGAAGTCGACAATCTTGGATCTGTCAGTGCAGAAGGTGTTGATGGTCGTTTCAAGTTGCTGCAACACCGTACCGGACGAGGTTTGCGAGGCCCGTCCTAGGGCAGCTGCAAAGTCAAGACACACGGCAGGCAATAAGGCCGATCGAGTGTGTTTCCATCCCAATATGTAGTAACTCAATTCAACTTTGCCGTCGAAGATTGTTGACGGGCAGTTGCGATCGAATTCCGGTTCCTTTGAGTTGCTCCAAGTGCAAAAAGTTTGGCCAGCCTGTGACACCGCCTGAAGTTAGTGAGGCCTCACCGTGATCTCTACCAACGACAGGACACGGTCAAGGAAGAGACATACCAAATCGAAACATCCACCCAGTTCCAGTCATTGTCCCATGCAGTTGTATCCCACCTCGACTCGCGTCGAAGATTGTGGACCCTTGGTGCAATGTCGGTTATTGGCGAAGTTCCAGGAAGTTCCGTTGCAGCCGATGTTCCTGAAATTCGTGAAGTCAGTTATGATTCCGCCGCGAAAGGCAACCACAAAGTCAAAGATAGGCAGAACAAACCCAGCAAAACCCCATAGCAATACCACCTCCAGCTTCCATTTGCATGCTGAACACTTGTCCATTAACTACCAGTTTCCCGATGCTGTGCCCCCGATGCTGTGCTTGGATGACCGTTGCTGTATCACCACTTGGAGTTACTAGCGAAGGTTCGGTGAACTGACCAAGAAGGCCATGACAACCGTCATCATCGAGAGTCTTACCTATCAAACGAGTTTCTCTTCCAGTGCCTTCAGCGACTGAAGCTCATGTAAAAGAAGTCTGCCGATAGCTATTCACTGCCCCTTTCGGGGAGTCTTTGTCGGCTTTTGTTTGCTTTGTCGTCCTCGGATCATGATCGATTCCTCGCTCGCTTGTTCCATCCTCCTCGATGATTCTCGGTGGGGACGTCAGTTGCGGTTTCCAGAATGAGCAGCTTTTGATTGCATGGCTTCCAATTGTTGTGATCCGGTGTTGTTGGGCGAAGGCAGGAAGCAAAAGGTTGAAAAAGTTGTTGATGAGAAGGGGAAGTCGAGAAGGGAAGGAAGGGACTCGGAAGCGAGTGGGGTTGATACGCAATTGGAAGCAACCAGGCAGACGGAGAACTGCTCCTGGGACAATTCAATCCCGAAACACCAAAGAAACGACCGCGAGAGCCGGTCACCAGTTGATCTTGAGGACATGCCGAGCAATAAACTGGAGGGAAAAAAGAAACTTAGTGAAGAAAATGAGGTCCTACTGGGGATCGAACCCAGGTTGTCAGAAGTCTCGAGAAATCAGAATCTGAAGTGATACCGCTACACTATAGAACCCGATGTTGAGCGAGTCTTCTGATTTTGCATCACGACATCTACACCATTGATTTGCTAAAAATGCACAGCCAACTTGCATAAAATATAAGCATCTCTCCGAAGCTGCACCAGGATCTCCCCAATCTTCGACAGGTCCTACTAGGGATCGAACCCAGGTTATCAGAACTCCCACATCTCACATCTGTTTGATCAGAATCTGATGTGATACCGCTACACTATAGAACCACGCTATAATATGCGACTGCAACAAACTGATATACTTTTGCTCTACTTCTGTCCCGAGCTTTCAGAGCCGCGAGCAAAAGTTGATTCCGTCCAGACTTGAACTGGAGACCTTCTGTGTGTTAGACAGATGTGATAACCAGCTACACCACGGAACCGAGCAAGTTCGGTAAGTCGAATAGGCTTCCGGTAACAAACTCTTGCCTGCACGGTAGCGTAAAATCTCGAGCCAAAAGATGGCCTGCAAAAAGTGATTTCGCCCGGGTTCGAACCGGGGACCGCCTGTGTTCAATCCGAGGATGTTAGACAGAAGTGATAACCAACTACACCACGAAACCCAGATGTGAGAAGACGGGACGGTACAATATTTGTCTAACGCACTAAAGTACTCCGTCGGTGCCACACTTTTTCGGGTCCTACCCCCATCCGGCCGCTCTCATCTTCAAGCCCACTTTTGTACAAATACTTAGTATGAATTTACCCGTCCGGAACCAACTGTCCGTCGATCATTACCAGTTGGATCGAAGCCATTTAGTTGCTCAAGAGGAGCTGACAAGTGCGTGAAAGAACTCAGGCTTGTGGGATGCTTCGATTATCGGGCGATAATCAACGCAATGGCCAACCGTCATAGAGTTGTCCCCGGAAATGGAAGGAACCAAAAAGAAACAACAAATGCGGGGTATAGGCAAAACGTTAACAGAAACTTCCTCAACTTTGAGAAGTGCGGGAAGACCCTGAAAGCGAGTGAATGCTCGCCCAACTCGATTGGCAAGGTGAGGATCTATGGAATGACAGAAATCCAGCAACTGACTGAGTTTGAAAGGTCCAGACCACAGCTTTACTGAACGCCGCTCCTTCGTAGCTAGCTGATATGCGCCGTCCGCGGATACGGCATATCAGCACCGCCATTTGCGAAAGTGCGCAGAGAGCAGGCTTTTGGCGCACTTACGTAACATCCTCCGGCACTTTCGCTCAAGGGGTTGCAACCATCTCATCAAAAGGCCTCGGATTATCGCAAGCACTTCCCCCAAGCACGGCACATAGTACTTGGATGAGGATTTGGATGGTGTTCCGGATCTTAGAGTGGAGTCCTTGAAGAGACTGGGAATCGCTCAAGCATGCATTCTCCATCGACCTTAAACCCGATGGATGCAACCAATACTCCGAAAGTGCAAGGGCATTGGAACCCTCAATACCCGGAGTAACCACCTCAACATCAATTCACAAAGAATACCTCCGAGTCTGTGCTGTACATTATTCCCAGCATAAATAGTCCCGTCAACTGCCCTCAAAACCATCACCATCCATCCAACCAACCCCATCATCAGCAACAACAAATCAACGATGGCGCTCTGCATCTCCCCACCAACATCAATCCATACTGCCTACTCTCCCACTACTTATTCCGCAATCCCCATTCTTAGCACCGCCTGTGCCAACTTCAAAACCAACAATGCCGCCTCCCACATCTACAGCACCTTCCGCACCCTCTTCACCAGCCACAGCATGGACCGTACCTTCGGCCTGATCCTTCTCCATCGCCACTTCGATCTGGCGGATGATGAAATGCTGGTCGAGTATAATGGTACTTCCGTCCCCTGGAAGAAAGCGGGGATTTTTGAAGCGAAGCTGCAGGAGCAGGCATGGATCGTGGGGAAGGATGGAAACGTCACGCCTTATGAGTTCGTTTATGCGCCTCGAGAAGTTGTCCAGGTGGATTGGGAGGATAGGAAGGTAGTTGGATTCGTGAAGGCGTTTGCGGATTGCTTGGAGAGACTTGGGCTGGAGGGTGTGCTGGGATTGTGTGCTTATCCCGGAGATGACTTCCAGGGGAGGGTTGAGGTGACGAAAGGGAGGGCTAATATCAGTTTGCACCCAAAAGATGTAAGTGGTCCATTTGTGCTTCTTCTTCAAGTTGAAAGTAATGGATAGAGGTTGAAGACGCTGATGGTTGACGGACTTATAGGCTATGAACGAGGCGGGGACGTATTCGGCAGATGCGGCTTGGTTCTTTGCGCCACCGATCATCATGTTTAAGTGTATCTGCAAGACTGATGACGCTGGTAACCACACTCAACATTGCGATGTTACTTGAAGATGAGATCAAGAAGTCTGGTATTCTGATTATTGATAATCAGTAAGTCGTATCTTTCATGCCACTAGGAACAGAAGCTAACAGCATATTATCAGTCAAATCGGAACCGTTTGTTTCTCAGGCCTTGTGGAATGTAGACTCAATTGAATTGGCTGCATCCTTGGCGAATTTTCTATCTAAAACTTCATTTCAAAAACTCTTATTGGTTTGGCACTCGTCACTGTGCACTTGGCTTTCTCTGTTATTCCGCTTACTTGTTGATCTACAGTATTTGCGTCGAGATGTGTTAAGTAGGTACTAGGATTCAAAGTTCTTTGATACACGATACATCGATAACTACTTATAATTGTTCTTGAAGTACTTCTTATTATGACAATATTGCAATCATTACCTGTGCCGTAAGGACTGCTGAGAGTGAGCTATAAGCTTGGAATGTTGGCCGGCCAAACTCGAAACGGCATTACAATATCGAGACTAGTTTTGTATACTGGTGAAGTTGTCAAAACGCTCAAGATTACGAGGGATCTGCAGACTGCGTTGAGAAGGGAAGCATGTCGTTGGGGCCTACTTCGTTATCAGTCTCACTTAGTCACGTGCAACGGCCACCGCCTTTAACATTCGAGAACAATCAACCCCGAAACTTCCGTCTCACCTCTCCTTCCTCTTCCAAGTACCAACCGCAAACTCAGAACGTTCGAACAGAACACCATCACGACATAGCATTCCACCTGAATACGACTTAAAGTAACGGTATGATGAGGCTCAAAATCTGTTTTTAGCACCTGCTAATGCTCTGGCAGCACCACGTTCCACAAACCCGTCAGCACTAACTCCACGCGGCACGAAGCTGACGGGCGGCTTCCAGAAGCTTTCCTTCCCCAGCGACAAACCCACAACAAACGCAAGAGAACGTGAGTGAGAAGCGTTGACGAATCGATACTGATACGCCACGAGGTGGTGCTAGGATCTATTTCAGGGACCAGGCTTCGTACCGAGCCGAGATGGGCGAGATGAGATGGCCCGGGGAGATATAAGGCGACGGTTTGCTGCTGGTGCCAGGGAGATCAATAGTTCGGTGCAGTGATAGTCTTGTTTCTTCACATTCTTTTAGACCTTTCGACTGCTTTACTTTCGACTTTGTGCTCGGATACCAACTGCAAGCAGTTCCCTTCTTGAGCCGGCCTCGACTATACCTTCTTCTATCCGACCTTCTTCCCCATCATCAGTTCCCAACACCACCTCCACCATGGTTCGTCTCAACCTCCTCCCATTCAGCATCTTGCTCCTCGCCGCATCCACAACCGCAACCACAACCACAACCACCGAGACAGCCTCTTCCAGCACAGAAACCGCCGTCTCCTCCTCCTCTGCTATCACGGCCACCAGTTCAGCGACTATTCCTTCTCCAGCACCAACAGAAGCTATCTTAGCTCCCAACCCAGGCCAACACAACCACGTTGCCAACCTCACCACCGCCCCCAAACCCACCATCGACCTCGACACGATTCGCTCCCTCCTCTCCAAGCTCCCCAAACCCGCCGCAACTCCAGCACCGCCAAAGGAAACGACGGACAATGGCAATATGAGCGCATTCATGCAGCAGCTTAAGCGACTCCTCGAGGAAAAAAAGAAGAAGAACGCTGCTGCAGCCAGCCCTTCTTCCGCGCCAGACAAGCCAGACTTGAAGGCCCTCATTCGCAAACTGCGAGAAGCCACCGAGGCCCGCAAGCAACAAGAACAACAGCCAGCAGACAAGCCCCAAGATCAACAACCCGATACCCTCAAAGTCGATCTCAAGTCCATCCTCGAAAAGCTCCGGGCCCAACAAGCCGAGAACGCCAAAAAAGAAGTCGTCAAGCGCTTCCTCTCAGGCGCCTACCTCGACCCGTATTCCGAACGGGAAGTCGAGAAGAAGGCCGCCGCCTTGGTAATTGATGCTCTTCTGGGTGATCAGGATGGGAGCTACCTTGCTTCTCGTTCTGAAGATGACAGTGACGATGAGGAGGAGTGGTTGCAGGCGAGAGCTGCGGAGTATGGAGATGAGGATGAGGAGGAGGATCAGGACTCGGGGCTTGATGCTCGCTCTGAGGACGACGACGGTTTTGACGATGATGCTGATGAGGAGGAGGAGGCTTCGATTAATGCTCGTTCACCCGACGATGATGATGATAAGGATGAGAAGAAGGATGACAAGAAGGACGAGAACGACGATGATGACGACTCCATCTCCTTCAAATCCACCATCAAAGAAGCCTGGTCCGCCGCCAAAACAGCCCTCTCACTCGGCAAGCGAGGCAACGAAGATCCAGATGCCATCGACGACGAGGCCGATGATGAAGATGAAGATGGAGGCGAGAAGAAGGCGAATGGATCATGGTTTGCGAATGCAAAGCGAGATTTGCTGGATCTAGTGAATGTCGATTAGTACTAAGTAGGCGTAGGCGAGGATGTGGAGTAGCTAGCTGTGTATAGATGAGATACCCATAGAATGGATTGTATATGATTTTTCCCCCCCATCAAGCCTAGTCGATTCCGCATTCAGTCACGGTGAACAGTCAGAATAGAAACAGTGTGTGCCCTCCAATAAGTTTAGATTTCGGAATATCTCCCCCTATCCCCAGCTAGACATTGATATCGTGCCCAGATGTCCCTTCTTGATCCAACGTTGCAACCATGATCTAGCAGCAGTACCACTTGGCCTTGTCGAGCGTCCGTGCCTGCCCTACTAGTACCATGATAAACTCCCCCGGTATATCGGCCAACTGCCCTATCTATTACAGTATGATACCTGCACCGTAATCAGGCCCACACAATAGCTCCAAGCCCGAGAATGCAAGCTCCGAGTCGTAAATCATAAACGAGAAAGCATCGCTAAACAAACAGGGATGGGAGCCAAATCAAAACCAGACTGAGTCGAAACCCGTAAAACAAAAACGCCAGCAAGACTCCTCCAATGTATGAATCAGACCTAGCCCCAATCGTGACATGAAGCTGCAAAATTGACCGAGGGGCAAGAGGGTAAAAATGGGGCCTCTTAAGCGAGTGCAGACAGCGCAGACATGCATGGTGAGAAGGAATGCACTTAAGGACCTCGTATTCGGCCCAACTCCGGAGACAAAGAAAGGAGGTGAAAGAACCAATGGAATAAATGTGAAGGCAAAGGGAATAAATTCATAGAGAACATTGCGCCGTACAGAATAGTAGTATAAAGAGAGTACCTTTGAGCGGCTCGAAGAAGATTGAAGTCAAGATACGAGAATGAGAAAGTGGAAGTGGAAGGATAATCAATAGCAAGGCTTTTCCGGCAACCTAAGTGAGAGGATCACGAAAGAATACACAACCTAGAATGGAAAGCTATAAGCAGAACAATAGACCCACTAATAACATCTCTCCAATGCCGGGTGTCGGAGCATGATTAAAGGAACGCTAAAGAGCAGACAAGGATGTTATGACAGATGCACGTATGCGAAGAATCCAATGAAAGAAGAAAAAGAGTGATCAAGATTAAAGCCGCAGAGGAAGTACGTCTAAAGCATAAAGTGAAAGCAATACCAACGAACGGGCCCAACAGTACGTATGCCCAGCCTCCTCCATGCCAAAAACATCCACCTCATAAACGTCGCTCATAATCATAACCCAACATCGCCGATATCCACCATATCCCTGGACCGATCCCAAGACCTTCAGACTCCCAATGGAAAACAAAAAAAGACAATGAAAACACCAAACTCCCATCCCGAAATAAACGAAACAAATACTAAGCCACTGGGCACACCCATCTATCAATCAATCCCTACGTCTCATCCTCCGAGTACCCCTTCATACTCCTCCACTTTTCAGGCCATGACCCTCGTTCATCCATATGCCATTCTCTCTCGTCGTCGCGCCACTTGGGATCCCCTCTGTCAGGCCATTCAAGATGCTCAAACGGCTTTGCTGATTCACCCGTACCAGACGGCTTACCATCTTGTCCAAGTGCCCACATGACCCACGCAACATGAAGATGTACCAGCTCTCTCGCCGCCATGGCATCTTCAAAACTGTCATGGCCTCTTTTGCCTCCCTCACCACGCTGAATCTCTCGCTTCAAAAACCGCATATACACCAGTTTCTTGAGAGACAGGCCCCAGTCGTCACGCTGATGGATGATGGGGAGATGAGAGTTATCGCAACCGTCAAAGCCGAGGCCAGAGTAGCCGCCTGTTGTGGGGTAATCTCTTGCTCTGGGAGTAGGTGGTGGTGGCGGGGGTGTGAGGGTATCGGATGAATCGGCTTCGATTTTGTCTTGAAGGTCCTCCAACATTGCTCTTCGAAGCTTGAACTCCGTCACATAACTGTCCACGACATTGAGATGAATCATCTTCAAAGCATTCAAGTCTCCCTTTCCTCCATGCATGACGAGGACGGTATCCGGTGTCATAAACTTCCAGAGCATCTCCCTGGCTGCCTTCCAACCTCCCACAATGGCAGTGCCAGCCTTGACGGCCTCGTCCATCATCTCCTTCGTAACGCCTGAATACCCTGTTCTCCAATCGACAATCGCGACAGGAGATGGATCGACAAGCTTATCGATGATCGGGACACCAGCAAAGTAATCGACAGCGGTGAGACGAATGAGCTCATCTTCTCCTGTTTCAGACTCTGCCATTTCGCAATCGATGGCGATGACACGGTGGGCCGCAAGAAGGGCGACGCGAGGATCCTGGCTGGCCTTTCGTTCGGCGTCGGTTGGAGTTGAAAGGAAGTCGGGATGGAGGGAGGATTTGGTTGTGACGTATCCAACAGAAGCGAGTTCGTGAACTGGAGCAATGAGATGGCGGAGAGTCGACATGTAGGCCGGAGAACGCTTGATATTTGCCCACCAGAGCCGTTTCTTGTCGAATGTAAGCGTTGAGGGATGCCTTGGGGGTTTGGGGAGGTTTGACTTTAGCGATAAGGAGACCTTCTTCTTGGGTGGGCCTTCCTTGGGTTCTGACTTGAGCTGCTCCTTGACGTGTTCGGTCTGCACCGGTGTTGGGCATTCGGAAGTGGACGGGTATTCAGGTGTGTATGGGTAGTAGTTCTGGCCCGAAGGAAAGTAACCGTTGGAGCTTGCATGACTTGGACCAAACCCAGGCGGAGGAGCAACACTCGGCGTCATTGTACCAGCCATTGCCAAACCCATTGGCGACTGTGAAAGTCCAGGAGGTAGCCGAGCAATCTGCCCTCGATAAAGGCCACCTCCCATTAACGTCATCTTTTGCGGAAGCATTGTCTGATGCTGGTGTGGATCCTGCTGCCAATTGTGACCTTGGCCTTGTGCCTGCATTTTAGACTGATCTTCATGGCAAGTGGACAGCATTTGCTGCTGCTGTTGGTACCGTATTTGACCTTGGTAGATGTGATCTTGGGTTCGTGAAGGAGGTAGATCCGAATTCTGCCGTGCTTGGTGAGGAATCCCTGGAGGTGCGCTCGGTGCTGGTAGCCCACTAGTCCGAGAAGTAGAAACATGCGTTGTCGATCCCGTCTCTATCGTCCCACTACCCTGACCCGTCTGTCTCGATGCTGTCGATACCGGAGATGTCGAAGCTTCCGTAGGTGTCTGAGCCATCGTCTGACAATCCTTCAACGGGCTTGGATTCTGTTGCTGTGGCATCGAAACGGAAACCGACCTTGGAGCACCCGAAGCATAAGTCGAGACTCTATTCCCACTGTACTGCTGTCTGCTTCCTTGACGTTGCGGACCGGGAGTAGGCGGACTCGGATGCCCATGTGGATGGCCACTCGACCCAGCCGATAGCGCCGCTTCTCTCTGTATCGGTGACGGTGGACAACCCTTTCCTCTCTCACTGTCTGGCCCAGGACTCGGATTCGGAGTCGGAAGTGCACCAGGTCCATTGTGGCTGCCATTGGTATTGCAAGAGACTCCTCGATTCGGCACCGGAGCTGCAATGCCATTCGTCCCATTCCCCAGCTGCCTCACACCATTCCCTCCGTTCCCTCCATTCTGCCCATTGTGTCTCACTCCTCGATCCACAAACCCCACACCCTGCTGACCTTGCTGACCTAGCTGGCCTTGCTGACGTTGCCTCCCATTTTGCAGATGGTATCCTTGGTGTTGATTCCTATTATAGTGTTGATTGTGATGAACAAAGAATTCCCGTCGTCCGTTGTTGTGGTTGTATTTGTGGTTATTGTTGTTATAGCCTTGTCCTCGGCCGTTGGGCGCTGATCGGTCATAACCGCGAGGATTGAAGTTGTTGTTCTGATATAGAGGCCCTGATCGGGGACCACCATTCCGGGTGTGATTCTGGCCGAAGCCGTGGTGGTTTTGATTTTGATGTTGGGGGTGGTTTGTCGACATTGTGAGGTCGTTGCCGGATGCCGATAATGATGATGGTGATGAGGCGTGTGTGGCTTGTGAGGCTTGTGAGGCTGGTGACGTTGTAGAAGAAGATATCGAAGATTGTGTAGAAGATACTGACGATAAACTCTTTAAAAGTGTTGGTGTTGAGGATGAAGATGATGTTTTTTGGAGTTTTTGTTGATGTTGATCTTCTGCCGACGTGGCCGAAATGCTTGTAGAGATGGATGTAGTGGGGATGGCCATCTCGAGGCTTCATACTAGTATTTCGTTAAGAAATCGAAGAGATGGCCTTTGGGAAGGAGAGCGGGGCGCGGAGCTGAAGTCTCGTAAGTGGCGAGTGGAAGGGTGGCCTTGTGCTTCGCTGTACTCGTCGGTAAATATTTTTGTACTGCGTTTGCTTGCCGAGCTCTCTGGCATCCGGTGGTATTTCCGGGGGGCTCTAAATTTCGGCAGAGCGAATATGTGGAGTAAACGTCTCATTCGTGCCCGTGATTGGTCAGAAGCTGGCCTCGTAGAAGGTGGCTAGGACAGAAAAGTAAGATTGTACGCGGCCTCAGATTAGATCGATGAGATGCCCAGCCACGGTTAAGCAAGCTTGAGGGTTGCGGACACTTGACGGTGAACGTTTTAAATACTTACAATTTCGATTTGAGTTTCATTATTGGAGCAAGTGGGTCAGTGATTTTAGCAGACCTTTGTAAAGTGTGGATAATGCCGAGTTGCAGATGCATCATGATGGGGCCGGTATGGTAACCCGAGGAATTAGAAGAAGACCGGTACCGAAGCAGACTTCGGTTATTACCAGAATTACAGAGCTTGACCTTCTGAACCCCCATATCATCCGTCTCATTAAGTACTGAGTCAAAATGTAATACTGTTCATGAATATCCTCAGACACAAGGGGACCGATATGCTGCCAGTAGTATACCCACCGAGAGCGGCCGAGTCGTACCAATCTCCCTATTACCAAAGCCGAAAGGAATTTCAAAAGCACAGCTGCTATGGCATAGGACTTCATGATATGAACATCACTCGCATGCAAGTCGCAATCATCAGGATGGCTAGTCTAAGTAGGCATTTGCAAAACCACTCTGATAGCTTGGCTTCTATTTACATTCGTGCTCGAAGCATGACATTCACTCCATGAGATGCGATGCGTATGACTCGAACGCTCGTGCGATCGTGCCATGCTCAAAGGTAATAGCGTCGATCCAATGCCTACTTGTCTCCGATACTAGACCTGTTACCATCCACATACTCCTTGCTATACTTGCTGCTACATGTTAACTTCCATACATGGTAAAACAATCTTTCCAGAGTATGTAAGTTCTGACTTCCAGATATGTCATATGAACGAGATCAAAAAGACTCGTATCTCGAAAGTCCAGGATTTGAACTCTCGTTCCGAGGGTTCCTCACCACAGCCACTGATAATTCGTTAGTTGGTCTTGTATCGGGAGCTCGTTCAAATTTAAAGTACATCCCCGTTTTGCTAGCTGAGCTCCTGTCAGTGCTACTACTTCTTTGTGACAGTGTGAAGCAACGACAATAAGGCTTCTCTGCGAGCTTGAGTATTACACTCGCAAAAAATTGACGGTCGTGTGCAAAGTTACTTTGAGTGATTGATGACCGGGAATCGAACTCTCACATGCATTTCTTTAGCGTGGCGGATTGACGGATTCCATTATTCAGCATATTTCGCGAAATTTCGTCCCCATTGAGCTAACTGCGCTCCATAGGAACCTGCGATTGAGCTCAAGTGTATGTACTAAGGTAGGAGGAAAGAATATTCGAATGGCACTGTTTTCTGCAAAAGTTTCGTGGCTCGAAGGTCACCAGAGTGCGAGTCGTACTCTCGTTCCTCCCACCATACTTCTTTCCTTTGATAATCGATCTCAAGTCACGACGATGGCACCATCCCCATTAAGCACAGCAAAGTAGCCGCATAGTACCTCTTCAACTGACAATTTCCCCGGTAACATTATCTTCTGGGAAGTATCACGTAATTGCGTTTGCAAAAAGCTTCGTAGCAGAGGCTTCACACCTGACGTCATGACTCGGATTAGATTCAGTTGCCAGTGATGGGTGTGACCAGAAGTCGAAAACATCTTGCAGTAATTTGCATACTAAGTAAGTAGCACAACGGACTTGACTCGGAAATGGCCACCCAAAAAATATGTATCCATTTGAACCATTCGTACGGCGTACGACTCGTACATGAAGGTGTGTGTAATGAGCAATTGTGAAATAAGGAATACTTTTATACTCGTACACCTTTAGGCTTCGAGCCAGATTCGAATGCTCGTATGATGTCGGTCGTTAACTCGAACTTGCATGGCTTGCGACGCTATTACCTGGTTGCTCTCTTTAGTATTGCGTTCATCCCCGTTAGGCTAGGCCATCCTTCCTCATACTACTACTTATCGAACGCTTCTTTTGGTGCTACCAGTGCATGTGCGCATGGCTTGCGACAACAAAACGAGAAGTGTTGAGTGTTGTGCGTACGGGACTTCGTTTTCCGACAATGATCAGACTCGTGCACGAGATGATTCTTGATAATGGATATCCGGATGTTCTATCCGTGCCCCCTCATTTCTGTAGTATCGCCAATCAACGTCCCCATTGAGCCACCTGTTCTCTTCAGGCTTATAGAAGTTTCTTGGTGTCTGTTGGTGCTGCTCCCAGGTACCTTATAGTACCTTTGAGTCAAAACGCAAACGTACCTGAAGAGCTCTATGGCATCCTAAGGAAATGCAAGCAATTCGAACCTTCGTTTTGAAATTGTCTTCCGATGACTGTCAACTCTGAACTCCACATCATCCCCGTTATGCTACTTTCACTTCTTCATGTTCATGTACTTACATGAATTCTACAGCTCAGGCTATATTGAGCCTCTATTTTCAGCAGACACACACGAGCTCCACTCCGGTAAGTACAGGATTCGAACTCTCGTAGCTCGATTTGAGACATGTTGCTCCATGCCCGTGGCATCCCGTACGGCCCGTGACGCATCATGTCATCCCCATTGAGCTATTGTTCTTACAGTATGTAAGTAAGTAGGCTAACATCAACGTCAAACTGTTGGTACTGTTTTTCGGGAGTATATATATAGCTCTGAGCCAAAGAAACCCTTACTGAGAGCCAGGCAGTAATTCCACTGGCAGCAATTCCAAACCTCGTTTTAGTTTTGCATGCGTGAGACTGTGTCATCTGGATTCGCTATCATATCATCCCCGTTATGTTACTTTCGCTCTCTGCCCATGTTCAGCTCAATGGCTGCTTTGAGCTGTGATTTGGGTACATACACAGGCACAGACTCCGTTCCCGTTGCGCTACTTCTTGCTATGCAGTATCTGAATCCGTAGTACTCTCGCTATGCCAGGGGAGTTTACTCATAGTACTTGCTAGAATGTCAGAATTAGTAATTACTTGAATGCATAGTACCAAAAGATCCAAAAGAAATCGTGGCTCGAAAAAAGTGCTGCGGAAATACAAGTGATAAAAGCACGATTTGAACTCTCGTGTCTTGAAAAGCTTCCGCCGTTCTAGTTTTGGGGCTATCGACGCTCGTAATGCGGCACCAGGTCTCGATGTCATCCCCGTTGTGCTATTTCTCTTAGCACTGAATGTACCGCGTTGATATAGTTCCTACTATGGGGGTAAGAATCTCGTACGTATTCTGGATCCCTGAATGCATGAGTTTCCAAAAAGACTCGAGTCCTAGTGTCTCTGGATTACGAATTGCGCCGTCGGATTCGAACATGCACCACGTAAGTCTGAGATTTCTGATGCTTTTTTCTTCAGCATCCCCGTTGAACTAGCTGTCCTTTCTGCTTCTGCTTTTACTGGACAGGTTGCTTCAATGTAAGACCAGACCAAGTTTCGCATATTTTCATGGGCTTGATCTGCAAAAAGAACTTGTCGAACCTCTACCGTCCTGAGCGAGATCGCGATGAGCACAGCCCAAACTCACATTCTTTTACTGGCAGATTGTCGTTCATTCTTAACAGCAGTTCTTCCTTATACGTGAAGCTGCCATCCCCGTTAAGCTTACAAGCTTGTTAGTAGCTCATAGATGTTCTGGTACATACTAGTAGCCAATATATGGGCCACTGGCATTGCGCCGACAAGATGACTTGGTTGAATGTTTCGCATCCAGCCGATGTTTCTGTCTCATCTCATTGTGAATTGCTCAAAACCATACCGGCAGTACGATGATATAGCATGACAAAAAGAGCGCGCATCAGCTTTCTGCCCGAAGAAAAGTTCTCGTATTTAATATTTGTGGCATCCGTTTCAAGTTGGATTTGAACACTCGTACTGACAGCAGTCGTTGGAACGGCTCATTACATCCCCGTTAAGCTATACACTTGCTTCCTGTTCATGTAGCACAGTCCGTACTAATGAGCATCATCTACTACTACCCTCATACTTGGTGAAGTATACTAGTAGTGGTATCAAGGCATACCTAAAAATATTGATCATGCTTTTGCTGGGAATCATTTTGTCGGGTCTAGTACTCGAAGCTCGTCAGCCTCAAGCTCTTGGACCCGGAGCACCTACTAGTAGTCCTTTTAAGCAAGTTGATGTACCCACTAACATCCCCATTAGGCGAGTCGCACTGCCTGTACCGACTTGGATGCAGCCAACTCAGGCAATTCATGCCCCTCAATGCAGTTTTGCTCCAACAAAGCGCCAAAAAGACAGGTGCATTGGAATGCTGCGTACGCAAACCCTGTAGTGACGGTCATACTAATTGGAGAAGACTCGAATTCGAACACGTGTGATAGTACTATAGTAGTAGGGTCGAAGTTCATTTTCGCTGGCACTTCTCATCCCCGTTGAAGTAGCTGTACTTCTTCCGCTACTACTTAGTAGGAAGTATTCAAACTGATAATATTTTCAAGTTTAGCATGGAAAGAAAAAATACGGTTCTTATGTGCCTGCGAAAAGACTCGTGCACGCGCACGAAGCCATTGATCATGTTATATGTCGCTCGTGTTAGTTTGTTAGCCGCGGCATGTCATGAAGTGAAGCAAGCTGATTCGAAACATCATCCCCATTAAGCCATCCGATCTGCGGATAAACATCTGAGAATGCAATAAGCTACGAGCCGTCAACTTTTGATGTGTAGAACCCCAACAAGGCAAAAAATATGGACAAACGGGGAGTTGAACCCCGGACCTCCCCCATTGGTTTTTTGTTGAGGGGGTATGCTGTGCAACTCCCCATCAACTTGCTAAGGGGGTGTCATACCGCCTAGACCATTCGCCCTTGTATGCGATTTTCTCGTGTGGTGGACTCTCGCATGCAAAAGGACCTCGATGACCAGAGAAATGCCAAGCGAAGCCAAGGATTTAGAGGCTCGAGTAGATGGCGTCGATAGACCGCCCTTGATGTCTTGAACGCCTGTTAAATTTTTCCGTCACTCAATGGTGCATTATAAAGCAAGTACGGCTTTATCTAGTCCTTTCGCATGATTTTATGCGTCGTTGTGTTGGTCGATAACTGCCTTCGTTACTTCGAGCGTTGGTGGTCGCAAGAAGGCGGCTCGGGAACGTCAACCGAGCAAAAGCAAGACCATATGCCTTAGATGCTTCCTTATTCGCTTTATGCGCATCTGCAAAGCGTTATCAATAGAATGTAACAGCAAGCTCCAATTCCGTAGGTTTGGAATCTGGTGATCCAACGGTTCAGTTCACTTTCGATGTTGCGGTCGCTGGACCTTCGAGAGGCAGAGTCGGAGTTTCCTTCCCAAGCCTAGCGCCATTGCGGCTCAACCCTGTGTAACGCCCATCCCCCTCCCCACAAACTCTCCACCTCCTTATCACCCTTCAACAACACCCACTTCCCTTCCTCATCAATCACTACATTGACGCCATACCTTCAAAACCCATCATCACCAACATGAACCACAGCCCATCGGACCATCCGATCGCGCTCGAGTGTGGCGCACCCGCATAAGCCAACTTCCCAAGTTCCAAAAATAGCCGCCGAGGCCCCTGCCTGTCAGCACAAAGCTTATTTCCGTCCCTGCTTCGGCACGCATCCGAAAAGCTTGTCTGACGCAGCAACGGAACGTGCCGGGCACAATGTGGCGCTTCTAGCGTTATTCTCGAATTAGTAGAGAAGGTGTGTGTGGCTACCCTGGTTTATGCGCGATGTTTCCTCAGAGAGTTGCGGTGAACGTTCAACGCACAAGGCATATGCAGCCTTGTTGTGATACGAAATGCCTGTTGCAGCCGCTTAACCAATGGTAACCGATGGGGACGGAAGGAACGGTACTTGCGGTCAAGGTGCTTACTATGGCTTTGAAGTCTTATCTGTGGTAATCTCGTACCTGGGGAGGCCGGGTGCAGGGTCTATTATCGGAGCCTGAGTTTAACGCTTGCCTTAGCAAGATGGTGCCCTGTCAATGCCGTCGGTGCATCTACGAACCGGTGAGCGTTTCTGGAAATAAATACCTTCCCCTTCGGCGCTGTATGGAGAGTCATTCCAGCAGCATACATTCCTTCAGCATTTACACTTCTTCCAGCATAGCAACCAGTTCTTTCGGTTTTTATTCACTTCATTAGCACATTCCCTTCAGTTCTATTGCATAGACTTTTTTATTCGATTCTTTCTTTCAGCATCAACACCAGCATCAGCAGATCTAGCATCGCTTTCAACAAAACCTTTCTTTTAACCAACAAAAATGAAGCTCCTCAACTTTTCCGCCCTCTTCCTTGCCTCGCTCGGCTCCTTCGCTCTCGCGACTACAACCGAGTCGTCCACAAGCACTTCTACCAGCGTCACCTCCAGCACGTCAACCTCTACCACAGCCACCTCCTCCGCAGCAACCTCGACACCAACCCCTTCAGTCGCCCAAGCTGGCCAAAAGCCACTCGGTGACTTCAACATCGAAAAGATCCAGGCCCTCCTCGCCAAGCACCGCAAGCCCAAACATGACGCCCCCAAAGACTCCTCCTCTTCCCGGGAAGAGCAGCTCTTGAAGATCATCAAGAAGCTTCGCAAGCAGCAACACACCGGTGGCCATGGGAAGATCGATGCCCAGAAGGTACTGCAATGCATCCAGGGCGCCGGCTACACAGACGACAAGTCCGCGTTTTCCTTCATCGGTATGCCTCCTCTAGACTACTGGAACAACCTCCCTCTTCTCCCAAAGCTTCCAGCAAAGAAGCCCAAGCGCGACTTGCTGTGGGAGAGGGACGTGTATGAGGATGACGAGGCAAAGAAGGCCATCTTCCCACTCCTCGGTCTCCTTGGTCTCATCGGTAAGCGAGACCTGGATGAGGACAAGGAGGCATTCATTGGTCCCTTGATTTCCGTTCTCGGTGGACTTCTCGGTGGAATCGGCAAAAGAGATCTGGATGAGGATGAGGAAGCCAAAAAGGCCATCTTCCCACTCCTCGGTCTCCTCGGTCTCATCGGTAAGCGAGATCTGGATGAGGACAAGGAGGCATTCATTGGTCCCTTGATTTCCGTCCTCGGAGGACTTCTCGGCGGAATCGGCAAGAGAGATCTGGATGAGGATGAGGAAGCCAAGAAGGCCATCTTCCCACTCCTCGGTCTCCTCGGTCTCATCGGTAAGCGAGATCTGGAGGAAGACAAAGAGGCATTCATTGGCCCAATCATTTCCATCCTCGGCGGTCTCCTCGGCGGAATCGGCAAGAGAGATCTGGACGAAGACAAAGAGGCATTCATTGGCCCAATCATTTCCATCCTCGGCGGTCTCCTCGGCGGAATCGGCAAGAGAGATCTGGACGAAGACAAAGAGGCATTCATTGGCCCAATCATTTCCATCCTCGGCGGTCTCCTCGGCGGAATCGGCAAGAGAGATCTGGATGAAGACAAAGAGGCATTCATTGGCCCAATCATTTCCGTCCTCGGTGGTCTGCTCGGTGGCATCGGTAGGCGGGATCTGGATGAGGACAAGGAAGCATTCATTGGTCCCTTGATTTCCGTCCTCGGTGGACTTCTCGGCGGAATCGGCAAGAGAGACCTCGACGACGAAGACAAGGACGCCATCCTTGGCCCAATCATCAGCTTCTTCGGTGGTCTCTTCGGCGGCCGAAAGCGAGACCTTGACTCGGCGCAATACGACAAGATTGCGTCTGTTTACAACCCTTTATTTCCATTCCTAATCGAACCGGGACCGTTCGGCGGCAAGCTTTTGTCAGACCTGTCGAAAACCCATAAGCGAGACGAGATTGACGACGAAGAAAAGAAAGCCATCATCGGCCCAATCGTAAACTTCTTCAAAGGCTTGTTTGGAAAGAGAGATTTGGAGGCATTCGAGCACTTTGCCAAGCGCGACGGAGACCTTGACGACCTCGACGACGATTCCAAGAAAGCCATCATTGGTCCCATCGTCAACTTCTTCAAGGGTCTCTTTGGAAAGCGCGACCTTCTCGACATGCAAGACGATGACAAATCTGCCTTCTTCCCAGACTCCAACCAGCTCTTCTTCCCAGCCAAGCGTGACGTAGCCGCACCCTCCCTCGCAGCCCTCAATGACCTCGACGACGAGAAGAAGGCCTTCATCCCACTCCTCATCGGCGCCGTCTCCGGCATCGCCTCTCTCTTCAGCGGCAAGAAGAGGCGCGACCTCGAGGACTTCAACGATGACGAGAAGAAAGCCATCATTCCTCTTATCCTCGGTGTAGGTAGCGCCATTGCCGGGATCTTTGGCGGCAACAAGAAGCGTGATGGCTCTAGCACTGAGCTTAACCTCGAGGGTCTCGATGACGAGAAGAAGGCCATTCTTCCACTCATCCTTGGTGCTGGCTCTGCCCTCATCTCAATACTCGGAGGCAACAAGAAGCGTGATCTCGACGATCTCGATGAGACCGAGAAGAAGGCTATCCTTCCACTCATCCTCGGTGCTGGCTCCGCGATTCTTTCGATCTTCGGTGGAAACAAGAAGAGAGACCTTGGAGACTTGACAGATGAGGAGAAGAAGGCCCTGTTGCCCTTCCTCCTCCCTGTGATGTACAGCCCAGGTCTCGGCAAGCGTGACAACATCGACCTTGAGAACCTAGACGACGAGAAAAAGGCCCTCTTCCCACTCCTCATCGGGATTGGAACTGCCGTTGCGGGTATGTTTGGAGGCAACAAGAAGAGAGATACCAGCGACTTCGAGAGGTTGGTGAATGAGAGCTTGGGAAAGAGGGATTATTCCGATGTGCAGAGCGAGTTGGAGGACGAGAAGAAGGCTTTCCTCAATTTGGTGCAGACGGGGATGTTCTGAGGAGTTGATGCTGCTGGATGAAGCCGTTTTTATTCTTCTTTCTGTTTTTGAGTTAGTTACATAGAATTTTCGTTTGCTTTTTTTTGTATGAATACCATTTTGCTTTGCTGGAACTGAACTTGGGCTGTACCTTGACTGAACTCCATCGACTTGAACCAGAGAAAGGCGAAGTCAACGTGCTTTTGTGTTGTGGTGCCAGCCAGCCAACCGACAAGAAACATTTCAACAGATACTACCCGAAGCATTGGAAACTGCGCTCCTATACCGAGTTTGACTGGGCTCAAGTAGCTCCTCTAGGGTCGGTAACAGGGCTTCCGAGTTTGCTGATGAATAACCTGCACTTGTCCTCCTCTCCTCGGGTGTCCTTGCTGTCTGATTGGTCGCAGTTCGATCATTTCCAAATGGTGGTGATGGTGGTTATTGTAAAGCCAACTTTAACCTCCTTCCTCGCCTCCGAATCCTTGCAGGCCACAACATTACGGAGAGTCGCCATTGATATTGATAGCTGGAGCGACGTCTGTAACCGCAAAACATGGACCGCAGCCAGCTCGAAAGCGATAACCACTCTGGCGAAGCCCATCGCGACCCTTCCAACAATGATGCAAACGATCTCGATGGTTTTCGAATGAACCTTGTTGCCAGTCGTGAGCGTTCCAAGGGTGTTGATTGGGCTTCGGAAGTTCGCTTCCTGGCCCTTTCGAATTGGTGAATGCTCTTCCCAGAAAATGAAGATCATGATGATCCGCCGCTCTCGACATCATACCATCAAGAGGGTGTTGACAGCCGGCTGAGGAGATGACCTTCTGTTTCTGCTATGGTCGATGATGCTGCCGGAGAGTCCCGATATAGACGGTGGTCGCTTCTCTGAGTGTTTCGAGCCATTTGAGTAGCATTATCGAGATGCTTGCTGGAGAAAGACCGAATCTTCGACTTGCTTTCGTTTGCCGTTTCTGTTTGGGGGCCGAAAGTCGCTTTCCTGTCGCGGTTGACCGATCGTGAGTCCAGGCAGCTTAGGAAGTCATGCGGCCATCGACAGCTCGTGGAGAACGATTGATGTGGCGCCAAACGGGCGCAGGGTGATGAATCGCGAGAAGACCGGTTTGGTGTTGACATTGTTGTTGAGGTGAGGAGGAGACTGTTGCGAGTTGCTCGCTTGAAGGGCAGGCGGAATTTACCGCTAGCCCAAGGCAGAAAGCGTTCCGCCAAAACACCAAAGAAACAACATCGCGAGAATTGGATCCAAAAGAAGTAACGACTCACGAACTCCTTCGATAGTGAAGAGGAGGAAAGCTTCCTTAATCTATGCAATTACCTAGCCAAGGCCCCCACTCCCGATCTCTTTCTCCATAGCTGTTGTGTCGCGGTGAGGACAACTGAATGTTCGTGGGGGCCCAAAGCTCGGGCCACCTGCAGGGCGATGCTGGAACCCACGACATCAAGGGCACAATGGGAATTTTGCGAATGCGACCGGCGATGAGAAAATTCCTAGATTCCAGGACCGACAAATGGGGTTGAGTGCGATGGCACTCCCGCAAAAGTTCCGACGAGTGGGTTTTGCGACACAGTAACTTCACCAACTTCCAACATGGCCATATGGGCAGAGCACTACGACAATACTAAGTAATGAAGAAGGAATACTTTTTGGATTTAGAAATAATAACGATATACTGTACTGCTCGTACTCTGCAAAGAAAACAGGCCACTGGACGATGGCGGAAGTCTCTCCCATTACGGTATGTTCAAGAAAGGTGCAATGGTCAAGATTCCTAGCTTAAACAAACCAAGCACACATCATCACGATTGCAAGTACTATGCCCATAGAGAATAATTTTCATCTGTGTCATAACCTGGCACCCCTCCCTGACCAGCCTTCATCTACAGTAAGACTCCCCTCTCGATCAGCAAAGTGACCAACAGCTCTAAAAAAGACCATAATAAACACCAGAAACACCATCACCACCACAACAGCAACAATAACAAAGAACCAAAATCCCAGCATTTCTGACCTCGTACTATCCCAGCCTGTAAACTCGGCTAGATGGGAGCCAACATGGTCTCTTGTGAACAAATCGGTGGGTAGAAGCCGGCGAGGACGGGAATGGCCGAGTCCTAATTCAGGAACTGAATTGCTGCTGCCAGTGGTCCGAGGTGTATGTTTGAGAGGTGAGGTTGATCCGGAAACATGTTCAACAACTTTTACTGCTGTGAAGTTGTTAGAGAGGTGATAAAGTAGAGAGGACAAACGTTTTGAATTTGACTCTGAGTCAGACTCATCGTCTTTGTAGGGCGCATAAGCGGTATCGATATCTCTGTAAGGGGGGGTGAAGAAGCTCGATGCTATTCTTGGTTTTGAGGAGTCTGAGTATGGCATGCTTGGAGCGATTGGAGGTGGATAATGGATATCTGGCAAAGTTAGAGACTCGACCATATGTACCATATTATACTTCATTGCTGTCAAGCATATCTTAATGATGGGATCGGCTTGCGTATTGTTTCAACACTTTCTTTCTGTCTTGGGAGTGCAGGTGTCACCAATACGTCACTGTTGGCACCGTCCTAACGTCATGCCACCATCACGGTAGCAACCATTGATAGAAGGAACGGAATCAAAGACAAGACAAAACGAAGCCACAAGTTCAGCGCTCTTTTGTAAAGCAATTCACACTCCGCATAAATATCCATCCTCGGTGAAACGGTTGTGCCAGTATCCATTCCCGTAGTCGGAGCACCTTGGGCGACTGAGACTTGTACCATGACACCACTCAGCTCCAACGATTCCAGCAAAGTTGACGAGCAAGCCTACCCAGGTCCAGCTCTTTGGTGATAGAAGCTATAATCTACAAGCTCGGAGTAGCGACAAGATCCTCCGCTGTCAATCATGATCCTTCGTCCTCGTGAAATGTCGCTCAACCAGGTTCCGTACCTATCACTAAGCAAATGGACTCCCGGTGCCAAAGAGCAGGTGGGGGAGGAGCCCGACGAGAATTCCCCTAATACCAAAACCCATGGTATATCCATCAGCTGTCAAATATTTCGAGAAGGCACAGGCTGGAGATGAAGCCAAGGCAGAGCCGAACATGAACTAAGACCATGTGCGGTACTCGGAATCTGATGACGAAGGAACCGTGACAATGCTGCTGAGAATGCTGCTGAGAATGCGACTCTGAACCCTATTCTTCGAGGTTGATTCGTCTCCAGCTGGCGAAAGTGGGGATGGTTGTTGAGTCCCTCGCATTCCCCCGACCGTAAAGTTTTCCTTGCCGTTACCACTCATGAAGCGACAATGGCATCGCCGGCATCTACAACGAACTGGTCAGCCCTTTCTCCTTGAAGCAAGTGGGACATACCTTCACCTGCGTCGAAATCGGAGCATTGGTGATCGAACTGTCCCTCCTATGATGATAATTGTGCTTCGGATATCGATGTTGAAAGTTGAGCAAGAGAGACAAACGAAGTCGCCCCTCTGATGTTTCGTACGTCGCCCCGAGAGCATGCTTCTGGGAGACACCAGGTTGATGATTGTCGTTTAACTAGTCGTAAACCTGCGCAGGATAGTTCGTTGAGAGTGTTGCTTCTTGTCCAAGTCCTGCTCCAGCTGCGTCCCTACATCACACCCGCAAGTTTGACCCTCCTCTCGTGTTGTCCTTGTCGTTCATATCTGACGGACTGAAGTGTCGGAATCGAATCCTAGTTGCGACCTTGACCGAACGTCGTAAGCGGCGAAAAACAACGAAAGAAGAGACTGCGACAAATGCAGTGGTGATCGGGAGATTCGAAAGACTGTTGTTGATTGTTGGTGAGGTGAGGAAGGCGGCTGAGCTTGAAAACGCGGGTGCGGTGTTCTCTGGTTCGCCAGAAGGCATGCGGACAAACCCCAAAAGGAAGCGGCATCCGAAAACACCAAAGACAATATGTCGCGAAATTGTAGTGAAGGGAAAGTCGATCAACGAGACAGGCAAGCTGACCTCTCTTGCTACATAAGGTAGTGACCCAGCTTACAGATTGCATGCCATATCCCCTTCCTCTAGTGGAAAACATGAAACTCTAGGTTATCACAAAATGCAAAATTCCACATCGCTCTGTACAACCAAGATCAAGCTCATAGAAAGAAGTACTAAGAAAATCAAAAGAACCACAAAAGAATTTCAGATGACCACTACCCGGATTGAACGGATAACCTTTCGATAGTTCCCACAGCTGGTGGATACTTTGGAATCGAATGCGCTACCATTGCGCCAAGCGGCCTTGTTTAGGAAGGCTATGCTGCGAGCTAATTCACCCGATCAAAAACAAGTCCGCTACGCAGCAAATTTCCGAAACTCTCTCAACACGTTCGGAACGCTCAGGACTGGGAACGAGGCTACTCGTGGGCCAAAAGATGGTCGACAACGCCAGGGTTTGAACCTGGGCATCCGAAGATATCAGATATCGAAAGCACTCAAGCATGAAGCTCAAGTATAATTCAAGTCTGACGCGTTAGACCACTCCGCCACGTTGCCAGTTGATGTTATATGGAAATTTGTTATGTATTAGGTCATAGCAAAGACAGAAAGCTGCAAAGGAAGAAAAAAAGGAAGGCCTTCATCGAAGACAAGGGCTGGTTCCAGAGGGGGTCGAACCCTCGACCTTGGCGTCATCAAGACCTTATTAGCACCACGCTCTAACCAACTGAGCTATGGAACCTAGCATGTCAGCTTGCCGGTACACCAAATTCAGACCAAGCATTGCTAGTTTCACAAATAACGAGCGGGGAAAAAGGAAAGCATCCATCGAAGGAAGGGAAGAGCTGGTTCCAGAGGGGGTCGAACCCTCGACCTTGGCGTCGTCATGATTCTATTAGCACCACGCTCTAACCAACTGAGCTATGGAACCGAACATGCCGGTATGAACCCCGTTGTTTTATTTTCAGAACCGAATTGCTCTCCTACCTTGAAAGCACGCAAAAGGAAAGCCCTTTAAAGGCACTGGTCCCAGAGGGGGTCGAACTCTCGACCTTGGCGTTAACTCTTATTAGCACCACGCTCTAACCAACTGAGCTATGGGACCGAAGACGGCGGTGAACTGGTGCAAACATATTCAGAGAGATTGACGCTCTTTTTGACAGAGATCCCTCAATCGCTGAAAAGCAGCCGAAACCATCAAGAAGTGAGTATATAGAACATTTAGGAATCGGTGTTTTACCTGTAGTTCATCCCCTCATACCCACAGCGGGACCAGGACTCAAACCTAGAACTATACACTTCACAGTTTGTCCATCTTTGAAATTCACCGAAAGTATGTTCACTGATACCATTTCACCATTCCACCTTGTCAGGTCTCTTGCTGGGTTGTACAACAGAGGTTGCCTTAAAGCTGATCTCTGCAGACTCTCCTGATTGCTCGAGGGTGAAGCGAGAACGATGTAGTTGGAGATGAATAAGTAGCGGAAGCTGAACGCCAGTGGCTAATAGCAAAGGCGAGCCCTGACTGTTCACTAGCTCGATAGGGCGCCGCACTCTCATGTTTCTGCCTCAGGCTTCTCCAAATGCCGTTATTCCGCTATCAATCGTTCGTTGTGATAAGTAGACGATGGAAGAGGACGAGTCCGTATCCATATTGGCAAGGCAAATGCGAATGTTGCCGACCGTGGCGGGAGAGCCTTCGTCAGTGCACCGGTGGCGTAAAGAGGGGTGGAAACACCAGGATAGCCGTTCTTGATGGACCGTATGGTGAAATTCCGAAGCCGTTGTCCCTAAAGCTTGAGCTTGCAATCGTGGCCCTCCACCAACTCTTCTGACTCCCTGAGAGACTAAACTTCCGTTAGAACTGCATGAACAATATTGCTATCAACCAAATGAGTGCAAACTCACGAGTAGGCTTCCAACATCTCTCTCATTAAGCACTTGATGCCCAAGGTGTCAAGGCCTCTCGATGTCGACAGCGACGCCCATGCCATTCCCGGCCCACTTTGATGTCGAAATCACAGACAAAATCCTAAGACCGCCGAACTGTGGCTCATGAAATCCACCACATACTCATGAACCTGACCAACGGTCTTATGGACAAGCCTTACTGGAGCCCGTAGGTGTCGAAGGAGTTGTACTTGTTGACTGTGCCGCTTTGCCGCTGTGGAGGTATTGTAGATTGAGTGCACCAACTTCCCAAGAGGTGGCCGAGAGCTGGTCGAACACTGAGCCGGTTCAATGACGAATGGTAATCGGGAGTTCAACCAGAGATGCACTGGTGACTTTTGTACGAGACAGCGAAAGATAGGCTCTCAATATCGCATGGGTTGGTGTTTCGAGTTCGTGGGATTTCGGTGGCTTCGAAATCGCGAGAGTCGGGACGCCAGGGTCGAAGCAGAAACAACGGTATTCAAAAGTAGATTGCCATAAAATATAGGGAAAAATATTCGGACGGAGATGCAGAAGAAAGGAGACGTTAAAACATGAAGGCAGTTCGGTGGGTGGTGTTTGTAAGGTGTGGGATGTTTTGGTGTGAAGTATCGTGATCGTCGTCATCGTCGAAGCGAGTCGGAACTTTCCGTTGGCTCGTGCACCATTTGCGCTAACCTCAGAGTGGCAAGTTATCCCGAGAACACCACGCGAAGCATCGCGAGACTCGCTTCCACAACATCAACAACAAACGTCAACAACAACGATAGCGAAGATTAGGTAGAATGTCATGGCTTGCTCTATTTGGATATGATTGGTAAGGGATAGCTGCTCGGGATCGAAAGGAAGCTGCTAACTGGTTTAGATGTGCAGTTTCTCCCCGCCAACTTCCTGTCTTGTTCTCCACTGCACTTCCGAGGCAGAATCTTGTCGATTTCTACCCCGCATCACTTCTTTCCGACCGGTTCACCTTGCGAGCACAGCCTTCAGGCTTACGAATGGCAGTCAAACACCAAGAGAAGTTTTGATTCAAGTGCTATTTACCGAAGCATCAAACGCCAAATAAAGCTACCAAACGAACCCACAGCCTATACCAACGCCTCCCAGAAAGCAGTCATCAATAGTAATTAGAAAGCAGAAGAAAGGAGAGAAAGGAAAGAAAAGGTAAGCGAAATCAGAACACATATCCAAAAACCTCAAGCTAATCACAGGATAGACCAGTACCCCTTACATACTCCAAACGGAAAAGACAAACGGAAAATCAGGAATCGAGCCACCGGTACCACATCCTGCAAACCAACCCACTACCGAGCTCGGCTCCAGCTACTCCAACTCTCTCCTCCACCACCAATTTCGCCCCTCGACAAACGAACTCTACTGCCGACGCTTTCGAATCCTCATGTTTGCCCCATCGTACTGCTCCTTCGAAACACACTTGCCATTCAAACATGGATAATCGCCGTCGCAATCTTCGTGCTTGCCACAAGGATCACCAATGCAATGCCCCGTCCATACACAAGAAGATGCCGAGGATCCATCCGTTGGCTCCGCTGGTGCTGCCCCGAGGCGGTTGAGATAGGTCGTTTTCGTCACATAAATGGAGACTGTTGTTGGGATCGTGACGGTAACCTCGATGGTTGACCCGGATTCACCGTCATCTGGAGGGCCGGGTTGAATTGGCGTAGGTCGAGTACCACCTCGGGGTTTGGTGCTGACGATGCTGGTGGTTTCTGATGTAGTTGGCCTTACACCCTTCCCTGGAGTAGGCATTGGCTTCAAGCTGGGTTTATCGGGTGATGGTTTGGGAGTGGTGTCGTCCGAGGAAGATTCGAAGATGTCTTGGGCACCGTCTTTGAAGCCCCAGTCCATGTTGTATGCTGGCTTCCGGTCATAGTTACCGTCATAGCCTATCTCCTCGTTGTTGAAGTTGGCCCAATAAAGCGGTCGAGACACTGGAGAATTGACGCAACGATTCGCATTGCCACGGCAGAATCGGGCTGCTACCGGGTCCGCTTTGAGCTTCGATGTCTTGGAGCCACCGGTGACTTTACATTTGAAGCCATTCATGTACTGTTGAGAAGGATGTTAGCGCAGTACGACTTGAGATTTGGAATGCTTTGAGAGGGATGAGTAAAGCGCAGCATTTGGGGATGACCTCTACGTAAACGCACCATTTCGTCCTGGGAATCCTGTCCCTGCCAGAACCAAGCACAGATACAATTACGCCCGCTACACTCTGGCATGTTGGCTGGTATTTCAAAGTCGGTGAACCGGTACTTGACGCAGGTGTGATTTGTGCTGAAGACGGCCATCTGGTCTTTCCCTGCATCTTTTGCATCTTCGACATCGACGACTGCCAGTGCACATCCACGGATCTGATCATCTTGTACTGGTTTGCCGGCATGAAAAGAGTTCGAGTCGTCCGGACAGGGATTGTTGTTGGTCGTTTTTCTAGTGTTACCCATGCTCGTGAGCTGCTTGTTGCAGGCGAGTTCGACTGTAACTCTACCCCCAGCGGGGAGTTCGAGGACCTCCGTTGGCTCTGAGTCGATCCTCCCATGGAACCACCATTCATCAAAAGGTTTGTTCAATAAAGGTTGGACAATTCCGACGTTCTCTTCCCTATGCAGATGTAGGTTAGAATTAAGCGCTGCTCGTGGTACTAGGTGCACCTACCATCCTGTACGCCAATCATCAGGATCTGAAGCCCCATAAACGGATGGATGCCACATCGCAATATGTCCCCAAACAACCACCGGAAGTCCAGCATAGCAAGCCAAAGTAAGCAGCTTCATCCTATCCACAAGTCGAAACTAACCAAAGAAGAGCAAAGAGTATATCGAAATCGAAGTCGAAGATACGAGGCTGGCTGTTGAAGAAACGACGAACCCTGGTCCAGAAGTCCAATATCGATGAGTTGAATAATTAAGAGCGGGCGAAACCTAAACTGGAGTGGGTGGATGCCAACGGGATGTTATACCTTGCCCACGTTGCTGCTCGGGAAGTGCATGGCGGGGTTTCGTTTGCGTCAAGGGGCGAGGGCCGGATTGGGGTGCTGTGCCTGTTGATCGTTGCAACAAGGGGAGGTTCTGGCGGGGTGGATGGGTTGGCAAGTTGTATCTTGGGAGGAGATTTGGGTTGGTGGGTGGGGTAGCTAGGCCATGAGATCTTGAAGCTGTCGTAGAGATGCCATTGTCAAGTTCCTTCGGGAGTCGACTTGTCTCATGTATTCGAGCCGGCGAGCAGTAAAGGTCATTTCCCTTCCTTGAGTGTGTTGATTACGATACTGACCCATCTTTGCAGGTTACTACTAAGTACTTAGTACCTACCAGGCATGCAGTAATTCTTATTTCCCAGCCGTACTTCTCAGCTTTCGCCAACCTCGATCTTATTGTTCCGGCCTGGTTTAGACGTCGAGAGCTACATCTTGGAGAGCAGCATGCATCATCGGGGAACGCGAACGGCATGTATACTTCCATCCGTTTGTTCGCCGGATACCAAGAAATGCAACAGTCCCTGAACCCAAGAAAGGGGAAGTCAAGGGGATATCATGAGCGCATTGCATGTGCCAGTGGAGCGTTCGATCAGGCAAAAGTGAGACCGACTGGTACTTTCAGAGCGAAACCTTGGAGGTCACAGAAATAAAAGGATCAGCGGCCATCGGAGGTTGATGCTTTGATGGTTTCAGAGGTCCTACTGGGGATCGAACCCAGGTCGTCAGAAGTCTTGCTGGTCAGAATCTGAAGTGATACCGCTACACTATAGAACCCGATGCTTTTCCGAGAACAAAGAATGTTTCTGTCCGTTTCTATACTGTTTGGTTCCAGCGTACTGGTTCGAGGAAGAGGTGCAAGGTTTCTCATGCTGTCGGTGTGATTATTAAGCAAGCATTCGTGTACGACCGAATACTTTTCTGTGCCGCACTGTTACTGCAGTACTGCTCGATGTCACAGTGCATGATGCTGCCATGTTAGTAGTAAGCATGCATATGATCTGCATGCCAACACGATTAATGTGTGCCCCTCCTTTCCCCTCACATCACCGCGGTCAAGGAGTCAAGCAGTAACGGTCAGTCCACACACCAACTGATTTATCGATAAAGTCAAAGTTTACTTACAGTCATTGCTTAGATCTTTACGACCAACCGACTCTCTGGATTGCTCGTACCAACATAGATATTCAGCAACATGTCCAACCTCGAATCCTACGACTCGATTGCCCCCCTGGCCGACTGCCTCCCAAGCGAATGCATTGCGGATTGCCTCTTTTGCCATGGTTCCGATAGCAACTATTACAATACTTTGCCATCTAACAAGGACGAGATTAAAGCGATAATCCGACCTGGACTCAACCCATTTGTATGGCCAGAATCCATCCTTAGAAACAACCACCCATCTTCGATGTCCCAAGATGCGTTCGAATTCATTCTCCAGCTCCAAGACCGGTGCTTCGATGTCTCCTTAGCTGCCACGTATGCAAGAACTCAAATGGTCAAGAGAGCTGTCATTTGCGAGAAAGGTCCACAGACTGGCAAACGCATCTTATATTCATACAAGGCTTTGGGCGTTTGTACATGTCCATCTGCGCTGCATCCTGAGTTGACCAATCGTCTCTCCTTCTTTCGGAACCAATTCAAGGTTATCAGAGAGCTGAGTGAGATGATGGAAACCATCGAGAAGATTAACCCGGGTCCCAGTGACCTGAAAGTTGAAGCTTTTGATTCAAGGCCTGAATTACGTTTGATGCGACCTAGAAGGTGGTGGCTCATATGTCAAGTGATGCAGGAGCTACTGGGCCTGCTCTGTTATGATGATGGCAGCATCATAATCATCCAACAACTGATTCGGGTTGGATTCCATTGGGAAGAGATACTGAGTGAAGAAGAGATAGTTGCGAGAAGCGCTTCCTTCTCCGCAGTTGTAACACCAGCATGTAGGTCGCGAAGCCATAACATGCCCACCCATGCAGTCTGATAATGAAGTGATGACGTTGAAACTAACGCGTGCTATTGACATCTAGATCTAAAGAAACTTTCTGAGAAGGCCGAGCTTTTCAAATTCCTCTGGAAGCTCCGGATTCCTTCTGTCGAAGACCGTCTATTTCGGTACTCAGCAGCTCCAGAGCTGTGGAATGAGGTCGAGAGGGAGCGCGTATAGCCAACGTGCATCGAGCAACGAGTTCTGGTCGAACAGTCGATTTACAAGGTGTGAATAGTTGTGGAGGTTCTTGTACCATTTCTTGTTTTAAGGACAGGTCCGGATAGGCGGCACTAGGAAGAGTCAGTAATGATGCGAGCTAGCAACCGAGGCTTTGGGAATCTCAGATGGCATCTTCTAGCCATGGTCGTAATATATCCGTCAGATATTTGTCGTGCTCAACTACGAAGTAACCCTTTGCTGAAGCCTGTTGCCACGTTCGAAAGGTATTGAAATCGAAGGCATGATGACGGATCTGCTTGTTGCAAGAGATGTCCAGGCGCGAGGATGGTGGCTGGACAGTGGACTTACCTTTTGCAATCGGATGAAAATTCACTCCATCACGAATTGCCAATTCCCTCACTTGTCCCTGACACCGAACCAGTATCCCAAGTGTATCCTTCCTACCTTCTTGCCGCAAGGACCGATTTGGGCAAGCCAGATCGCAATGGCTTCATCGTAGATTCCCTCCGCACCTTCCCATACTCCATTGCAAACCACAATTTCCTCTATTCCCCACTATTGTGACTCAGTTGAGGAGTTGTACCGATAAACTGTCGATGTCGCTTTCTGGAGTTGTGTCCCGGAATGAGTCGACCGGAAATTGTGGCTCTCTGGTATATAGCGCTGGCCCTCGTCCCAAATAGCGCTCTTCAACTTCTGCTCTCCTTCCTCAATAGCTTCAATCCTGCCTAGCATCGAATTTGTGTCTTTGCAGGTCAAGAGGCGTAATGGTGAGGAAGATGTCGTTGTGCGCAATTCGAGGATCTTCGTCGAGTAGTCGTGAAGGTGATGACACTCTCCTATCGAGCTTGTACCTGTTAGCATCTTTCTCTCAAAAAGCCGTAGCAATGAATGAAATTAGAATGCAGGGCAAATTGGGTGGCAGTACCTCTTCGTGTGATCGCTTGTGGTGATGATGTTTGAGGAAAGTCTCGTTCGTTCACCCCAACTGGAGACTGATGGCATGGCGAGGTGTTGGGGAGCGAGAATCGGTAAGCCTCATTGTTGATTCCGTACGAGATGGGGTAATGAAGGACGTCTGATAATCGTAAGTATTTACATAGGAGTAAAAGAGTTCAGGATATCAAAAGGTAGCCCAATGCGAGGCTCGAACTCGCGACCTTGAGATCTCTCAAGATGATTCAGAAGAACTGAAATACCTGATAAGAGTCACACGCTCTACCGACTGAGCCAACCGGGCAACTGCATGCTGAGGTAACACATTTTTTGCTTGGGTAGTACTTGACTTGTAAATCAAAAGAGCGAGTTGGAAAAGTACAAAATACAGAGCGGTATGTAGCCTCCTGGCGGACTGAATCGCTGACCTTCTCGAAACAGACGGTCGGATCCCCTTGAATGAATAAGTACACTTATTCTTAAGGAAGAGTAGCAAAATAATACGCCATAGACGTGGATTCTCTTCCCAAGGTCCTACTGGGGATCGAACCCAGGTTGTCAGAACTCTCAAGCGATCAGAATCTGAAGTGATACCGCTACACTATAGAACCCTTCGTTGCCAGAGAAGCCCAATTGCTTAATAGGGTCCTGTTTACCCAATCAGGCTTGCTGCTTGATCGAAGGCAAGGAGAAGACTGATCTAGGCATATACAAATGTGCACTTAAGTGAGGACGTGAAGTACTTCTAGTAGCAAGTACTAACAACCAATCAAACAAGAAACCTGTGCAACCCATGCAGGCTATGGTAAGCCTGTCATTGTACCGCATATCGATGTGCGGGAGCATGTAAATGAAGTGTGACTCGAAGCTAGTAGTTTGACATTCGTTTACCAGAAGTGCTAGTGTAGAACCTGGCCTTCTATGCTCATGCTCCAGCTCATGTCCCCTTCGCCGGCATCTCCTGTAGCATGTTTCGTCCTCCACCTCTCACGACTTCCTCCTCATCAACTGCACAAAAGAGCCGTTAGAAACGACCAGGCAAAGTGTTACCCTTTAGTACCCATAAGGTGTCATTCACAGCTGAGTTGCTGCTACCTAGAACCATCGATGTTTGCCATTCCATAATCGACCCGGACTCTGCCGATTCGAACGAGTTGAAATGCACTGGGCAAATTGACCGAGTAGTGTCTGGATCTGACGCCGAATTAGTTCGTGTGTAGATTTCTTTCGTGTGTTGCAGAGAGTCGTACGTGGCTGATGGTGCTTGCTTCGTTGTGTATCCTGCCTGAAGAGTATATCGATCTTGTTGGTGTCGATGTCGATAACGGCGGTATGAGACTGAATCCACATGTTAGAACCCTAGCCTCATAGGAACACCGCTATTGGATGAGACTGTGAGTTCAAGTGATCTTTCGCCATACCCGAAACCAATCCTCCCTTTGGCTCACTGTCTCCAGTATCGTCGGCGCTTGTTGTCTATTAGCTTCCGCACCATAGCTTATCGGCTGAAGTCTTCCAGTGCCGGATTCGCACCACCATGGGTCTTACGGTGATCAAGATTCGTGGGCTCATTGAAAGGGATGCAACCTCGTCCTTCTTTCCAAAACAAGCCACCCCATTCCCAGGGCCAGCGCATCCACTATCCCTTATCCCCAGCTATCATTGAGTGCCTCGCCGTGTCGCCTTCTTCCGAAAAGTCATCCAGGCCGTCATCCCATCCAGTTTGCTTCCAATCGCATCGAGCTGGTGGCGAGATAGTGAAGCCGAGTAATCAGCCGTAGCGGAAGAGGTTGAGAGTGAGGTTTGAGGGTTCAACTTGGCCGGATTGATACCCCGTTCAAGAATCTCGATGACTGGATGGTTCGTTTGCCTGGAAGGTTGCTGTTTTGAAAGCATCGTCTCAATCCGCTTTCGCAATTTCGCAAGAAGGTGATTAGACACGGTGTCCATGGGAAGATCTGCGAGACCTTTCAAGCCCCAGTCAGCATTCAGCCTTGTCTTCTCTTCTTACCTCAGGAAAGAGGCCGCACTTACCACAACCCATCCTCTATTCTTCTCGCTGGTGTTGTTGTCGAAGAGATGTTTGTCACGACTCATCCGTCTTGTGGGCGGGAAGGATGACGACACTTTCCGCCTTCTGGCAAACCACCAATTATGCACTATTCCCCTTCTGTCCTTTGCCAATGGCAAGCCTCGGCGCCCATTGGACGAATGCAAATCCTAGTACCATATCGATGTGTCTACGTCGTTAAGGGAGAAAGAGAATATCAATAATCAAGAGATTAACGTACAAGGCACTTACCGATCATATTTGGCTACGAGGCTCCGATGTTTCTTTCGTTGCCTCTAGTCTGACCAATAACGGGGATGACTGGTGCGACGGGAAGTGCTGAACTCCTCACACATCTGAATACGGGCTTTCAGAACAGTGGATTTTGGATCGAAGTTCGATTCCAGAATGAGTATGCATTAGTGTCTCAGGCACATCATACGAGATCTCAAGTGAAAGTTCAAGAGATACTACAGCACGCCCATACGAGTACTTATTCAAAGCCCAGTTCGACTGCTACCACCAACCCCGCAACTATACGTGACACTGTGCCCAATGGGACCAATAAGACACGTCTTTTGGGGTCTGTGTTGCCGGCAAGAGTCGTCTTGGTTTTGGCGACGTTTACGGGAGTATCCTGCAATGGGGATGCATAGCTCAACGGAAAGTTGATCGGTAGGCTTTCATCAAGTGGCACCTCAGAGTCGGTGGTCGGTCACGTCCGCAAGTTCGATTCCAGTTTATTCCAACGCATAGAGGCCCGGCACCCTACTACGAAATGTCAAAGAACCATTACGATTCCGATCTGATTCAGCAGCACTGGGCCCGCCACAATACGAGCATTCAGAGCCCAGGCAGAGGCTCCAGTGTGGCAACTCCTCACGTCAATATGTGACATGTCGAGGCCCACGGTCCCGAGTACGTCTTTTGGGCCGATTTGTGCGGGAGTCCTCTCGGTACTGATGTCTATGAGTTGGAGTAGCATGTAATAGGGATGAGTAGCGCAACGGGAAGCGGCCTCTATCGACAGATGGCGACAAGTTCACGAGATCAAGAAGCAGGTTCGATTTCAGTCCATTCCGAACACTCCAAGTTAGATGAACACCTCCTTCTACGAGATGTCAAATACAAGGCTTCTCTTCACCGCAAGACCCAAAACGTGTATTTAATGGTCTCTTCAGCTAGCTACAACCACATCCTCACATTAGGGACTTCGGATCATGTCACGGTTTAAGATTCACTATTTGACGTGACAGTGGACTCCAGTCTTTTGATCTTGAGCCTATCTGTTACGGAGTCGTCTTTTTGTAGATTGGAATATCAATGTAATGGGGATGCGTAGTTCAACGGGGAGCTGCCTCTATGAAAAGAGCTTATACCTTCACAAGATCGAGATCGAGGGACGAGTTCAATTCCAACACAATCGAAAAAATAAACACGCTACGAGCTGTCGGATAAGCGGCTTCTACGCACCAGTCCTCAAAGAGCCTATACGAGCATTCAATCCTCTCTTCGGCTGAATCGGCCGCCTACGTGCCAAATCACGGCCAGCCTGAGGGTTTGCTGTTCGGCTACACGTCTTTTGGACTATTCAAGTTCAGTATTGCCCGGGAAGTCGTCTTGGTTCTGATGTCTGTAAGCCGCTGAAGCATGTAATGGGGACGAGTAGCTCAACGGAAAGTATGTTGTCTGGAATTCGGAGACATTGATGCATTACCGACACGAAAAGTCAGCACGTTCTCTTCGAGTCCCTTTCGTACAACAACACTTCACGAGATGTCAGAGGTGCGACTCCTACTTAGTGCTTAATGTATACTTCGTACTATTACTCAAAGCTACCATACGAGAATTCAGGCATCTCTTCCGCTGCAGATCCATATCATGGTCAGGACTATGTGATTGCACAGCAACAGGCGGTTACGTCCGATGTGATTATATTTGGTGTTCGGCCAGAGTGACATCATAGACTTGGTTGTGGTGTTAGTAGCTCGGAGTATCATGTAAAGGGGATGTATAGCTCAACGAGAACTTGAAGCTGATTCAAAGGCGATAGAGGAAACCCCAGACGAGATAAAGGAACCAGTTCGGCTCCAGTACATTTCCCTGAGAAACACCTAGTACGAGACGTTGGCAAAGACGAGTTCGATTTCCAGTACGAGCATTCAATACAAAACATGGCACGTCACAGTCTCCGTTCAGTGTCTGACGTCACTACTGCACGTGTTTTAAATTTTGAGCCTACTTTTCCTATGGGAGTTGTCACGGACCTGTTTTTTTGTTTGTAGGTTGGAGTATCTACTTGCATGTAATGGGGATGAGTAGTGCAATGGCAAGCTGATTCGCAGGCGGTCGGAAAATGCCTGTAGAAAATCCAGAAACGAGTTCGATTCCAGTTCAATCCTTGAAGACCACCTTAGGCCTTACGAGACGCCCAAGACGATTTCGATTGCTTCTCATACTAACGAAGATCCAACCCAACACGAGAATTCAGTCCCTAGCTAGTACAGCGTACCAACCCACGGCCCACCGGAAGGTTCAATGTCTACCATTTTCCAACACGTGCCAGTGTTTTGGACCTATTTAGTGTGGCCTGGGGAGTCGTCTAGGTTCTTCTGATGTCTGTAAGTTGGAGTAGCATTTAAAGGGGATGCAAAGCGCAACGGGAAGCCGATTCGCAGGCGGTATCCGGTAGGAAAGCACATGTACGAGATATTACAGCCAAGTTCGAGTCCCGCATGGCTCCAAATTGGATGGTACGCCACCCTACGAGATGTCAAAAATTGAAGACGAGTTCGATTCGTTTTTACACCAAGGCGGCAAGACCCAGCATGAGCATTCAATTCGTAGTACAACTTAACAAATCACGGTCAACGTTCAGAGTTTAACATCACGTTTCTTGGGCCGACTCAGTGTGGAAACAATCTAGCTTCTGATGCATGTAACTATCTAAGTACATGTAAGGTTCGAAAGCATGTAATGGGGATGAGTAGCTCAACGGGAAGGTAAGTCATTGGCGAAGCAAAGACGACTACGAGTTCAAGGAACAAGATCGATTCCGGTACATTCCCTGATCAGATCACTGCGTACGACGTGTACGCGTGTCAAAGACGAGTTCAATCGATTTTTTCTCTTGTAAGACCCAGTATGAGCATTCTCTCCCTACAGCCGAACAAGCCACGATCAAAGTTCAGTGCTTTGACTACACGTCTTTTGGGCCGATCCGAGTCCCGTGTGGAAATCTTCTTGCTTCTGGTGCATATGCGCATGTGAGGTGGGGAAACATGTAATGGGGATGACTGGCTCAACGGCAAACTGAGCGGTTAACCGGCATATGCGCATCAACATGAGAAAGTCTTCACGTTCGATTCCAGTCCATTCCAGAGAGGCCGCACAAGAATCTACGAAATGTCAGACAACTTGAAGTACGGGTCCTAATTCGATAAGTACAAAGACTCGAGAAGCCGATACGAGCGTTCAATCCTTTCTTCAACTACAGCCAGCAATACGTTCAGTGTTTGACCTCACGTCTCTTGCATCGATCCAGTGTGGACATCGTCTGGGCTCTGATGCGGCCTGTAAGTTGAAGAAACATGTAATGGGGATGAGGAGCGCAACGGGAATCTACTTAAAGTACTACAAGGATGTAAAGAGCGTCGGCCTACGGCCGCCGCCATACTCAGTATAAAATGATCTCGCCAGTAACCATTAGGATCTTAAAAGGTGCTTAGGTATCTTAAAATCAACACATGCTGGCCATGGGAGGGGGTGCTCGGTCCCTTCGCTCGCTGCGCTCGCTCCGCTCCCTCGCTGGGGGTTTAATCATGTGTCTTTTTCCCTATGTAACCCAGGCCATCCGGAAGTATCTAGATGCTATTTGAAGCTTTTTGCAGTGCCATTCGGAGGTGCCTTTTGGAGGTACCATTCAGAGCTGCTGTACGAAAACAATCCTGCAAGTTGTTGGGAGGGCTCGCCAGATTTGGTGGGGTGTCACATGATTTTCTTGCTACACCGAATTTGCCTGCCGCTTGAACATAGGTAGCACCATGTTTAGGTGTAAAGCCAAGGACCACGCTCCATTTCACGGTCGCAAACAGTAAACTGGCGGGTGATTACGTAAGTATTCGCTATTCACTTAAGTAGTAGATAAAGTAGCTGCGCTGGCCAGACAACTTCACGAGATCAAGTAGCAAGTTCGAATCGAGCCCATTCCGGCGACACGTACCGGTACTCCAACAGGCTTTACGATTATTGTCATCTGTTCAACTGCAGCCACAAAGGCAAGGAGATACGGTTCAGTGTTTGACATCACATCTTTTGGGCCCATCCAGTGTGGGAATCGTCATGTTTCTGACGCATGTACGTTGGAATAGTAGTATGCAATCCCTAGGGGACTGGCTCCACCCGCAAAGGGGATGGTACATTCGTCTTTACATTCCAGTCATGCCGGCTTTTTGGATCACCATACCGGGCAAACATCCCCATTCTGATGATGTTTTTAAGTCCGCTTCCAAATGTCATGGTGGTTACTACTTGTGTAGCAGTGACTATAATTCGCCAGTTAGAATCATCGTTAGAATGCGAGAGAGGGAATAATTACTTACATCATCTGCCTTTTTCTCTTGCGGTCTCCACTCCAAAACACCATCGGTAAACAACATCGCCATCACCAAGCTGTAACACCAGAACCAAGCCATCAAGTGCATTACAAACAACAGCAAAAGTGCCCCAACTCCGCGTCCTACTCTATATCCTCATGGAAGCAATTTTGCGGTTGGACTAACAGGCCTGAGTACAGTTCGGACGATCATTCGTGGCCAGCACTGGCATCTTCGCTGGGCCTCTTTTTCGAGCACAAGTCTGTCATATCTGAATACTTACATCATCTAGTCAAACACAAGCCTCTTCTACAACCGTTCATGGCCCTCACTTGTCACTAGCAGCGACAACTGTTAGTATTCTCTTCAGTGCACCGGGCGTTTGATGAGCTTCGCTAACAACACATTGTCAGCAAACACAAATACAAGTGCAAAGGAAGGAACCTGTTCGCAGCACAGGTGCAGATGGAGAACGACAGTGGCTCTTTGAAAGGCACTGCTACGGCGGGTGATGACACAGTGAGAAGTTGCATTAACTTGATCAATTTCACCCCTCTTGTTTTGTTTTTACTGACACACTTCAACAGCTCGTGTTTCCGCCGCAATGACGCTGATTATGACATACAAATCCCGCAAGTGAGAAGGATTTGAATACCTCCTCAAAACCGAAAACTGCTATATTAGAATGACGGGTTGAGGTTAATGATATTGCGGGAGAGGTGGATCAAAATAGGGATCATCTGGATGAGATGATACTGCATTTGATACCGTATTTACATTCTTGATACCTATTTACACTGTCGCTTTTTGATACCGATTTCTCGGGCGGTTTTCTGACACTGCCTTGTGATTCTTTTGATGCTTTTGAAAAGAGATAAAATCGAGTATCACTGATCCCAACGGAATAACCTAGCCCCTTAGGGCAATGGGGACGAGTAGCGCAACGGGAAGCGAGCCAGATACGATACCTTCACGAGATCAAAGGACAAGTTCGATTCTAGTCCATTCCTAATACTCTGTCTTAAATGAACACCTTCTACGAAATGGGGTTTCTACTTCGCACTTACCATCATCTCCAAGACGCCATACGAGTATTCAATCCTCTCTTCAACTGCAGTTGCAGACAAAGCGAACAGTCGACAGACTCACGGTCAAGGCACTAGCTGTGCCGGATGTACAGTGACATGGGGAACTCCCGACGCGTCTTTGCAAGCTTTGTGCCTAGTATTTGGTGTGTGGCATCTTAGCTTGGTTGTGATGTCTGTAGGTGCGGGTAGAATGTAATGGGGATGAGAAGCGCAACGGAAATCTGACCGGCGATAGACTTTACCGACACGAGAAGTCAGCAAGCACCGTGACGTTCGATTCGAGTCCATCGATCTCCTACGAGCAACACTCTACGAGATGTTAGAGTACAAGAAAGGCCCCTACGTACTACTACCACGGGAGCCCGATACGAGTATTCCAATCCTCTCTTCATTCGAATTCAACTACAGCAACAATACTGCGAGTCTGCGAACCAACTCACGGCCATTTCAAGGCTCTGTGCTGAACAGGCATTCACGAGGAATCGTTTCGACGTATTTGCTGTGAGAGTCGATCGTCACTTTGTGTCTTGGTTCTCGTTGTACGTAAGTAAGTTAAAGTAGAATGTACTAATGGGGATGAGTAGCGCAACGGAAATCCGACCGGTGGTTGACTTTACCGACACGAAAAATCAGCAAGTTCGAATCGAGTCCATCTCGTACGAGCACAACCTACGAAACAAGAAAGCCTGCTACGTACTAGAACCGCAAGAGACGAACCATTACGAGTATTCAATCATGGCTTCAACTGCAGCCACGTGCCACTGCCTATAAGGTGACGAGTCATGGTAAAGGCTCTATGCTGCACTTCACGCACTCACGTGTTTGGGCTTATTTCGTGTGAAAGTCGTCACCTTGTGTCTTGGTTCTCGTTGAACGTTAGTTAAAGTAGAATGTAATGGGGATGAATAGTACAACGGAAAGCCGAATTGAACTACAAAGGAAGCCCTACGAGATCGAGATGTAAGCAAGTTCGATTCCAGTATGGTTCGGACCAAGAGCAGCGTCACGAGATGTCAAGATCAAGTTCATGTTCTCACTGACGATCCCACACGAGTATTTAAGAGATCAGCTCGGACCGGACCTCCAAACCTCCTCACGCTTTACACTTCATGATTGAGGGGAACGCCACGAGATGTCAGTATCAATAAGTTTAAACTTCGCACCAACAATCCTATATGAGTCACGGTAGGATCCGATACGAGTATTAAGAAATCACCTGGGCTGCTTGGCCCTCTTACGCTTTACACTTCGTCTGCTCGGTTGACAACCAACAACATACGTGGAGTTTCACATGGCCTGGATATACTCTTCGGCCTGCAACCCGTACGAGTCTGTCTACCTTGCGACAATGCGGTCATTACACGTATTTTTTCCCCCACCTTTATTGCAAGCTTTGAAATCACTTTAAAGCCCCTCCAATCAGACACACAAACACGAGAACGTAACATAACCTCTCAATTACACAAAACACTATTAAAACCTACCCATAAAAACCCCAAACGCCATTTAAAAGACACAACATAAACCCACTCATCACCCTAGAAAGCAACCTTCTCATGCAACCCCTTCGCCTCTCTCTCCCAACACCTATGCTTCGCCACCTCCGCCGCAAAGCTCGGCAAAAACTTGGTCGTACTCATCACCATAGATCCAACAGTATTATCGTCCTTACCGAAGGTGCGCTGGGTGACGACACCGTACGAGACCTTGACTTCCGAGGAGTTGAGGTCCTCGGCCAACTCGACGCCAGGGAGGATGACTGCGTTCTTGAGGAAGTCGACGCCCTCGCCGACGGCGCCGATGGTCTTGAGGTGGCCGAAGGCTTCGCGGACGTAGTGGATTGCGCGGCCGGAGGCGGAGAGGATGATGCTTGATTGGAGGCCGCCGGGGATGTAGAGGGCGTCGAACATGGTGGATCGCAGGCCTTCAAAGTGGTGGTCTGCCTGGACGGCTCCGGAGTCGTCCTTGCGGTCCTCGGCGCCCTCGGGGTAGATCTTGCCTCTTCGTGGGCCGATGACGAAGGGGACGGCAGAGGCGGCCTTGATGGCCTTGTGGGCGACTTCGAAGGAGGCTTTGTTGAAGCCGTCGGCGATGATGATGGCGATGCGGCGGGACTTGATGGTTGGCTTCTCTGGTGGGAAGTCGAATTGCGAGAGACGGGTGGTGGTCTTGCCGTGGTTGGGGCGGGTAGGGGCGTCGGGGATGGAGGCGCCGACCTTCTCGGCGACGGCGCGGGCGAGGTCGTAGTCGATGTCGCAGAGGCGGAGGCACATGCGTTCGTAGACAATTGGGTCGTCGCAGTGGTCGAGTTCGAAGGCGAAGGCGTTGGTTACGTGGAGCTTTTCGGTTTCTGAGAGGGAGTTGTAGAAGAGTTGGGCTTGGTTGTAGTGCTCCTTGAATTTCTCGCCGTTCATGCGGACCTTGATGCCGGCCATCTTCTGTTGGAACTCGATGAAGCCGCCTTGGGCGACTGGGTGAGGTGGAGCAACACCCATGCGGTTGGGCCAGTAGTTGACAGTGCCCTTGGAGATGCGATGGCGGAGAGCACCGTCACGGTTGAAGTTCATGACGGGGCAGACTGGTCTGTTGATTGGGAGTTCCTGCCAGTTCTTGCCGAGACGGGTGATTTGGGTATCAAAGTAGGAGAAGTTGCGGCCCTGGAGGAGTGGGTCGTCGGAGAAGCCAATACCAGGAACAACGTGGGATGTGCAGAAGGCAACCTGCTCAGTCTCTGGGAAGAACTCGTCTGGGGCTCTGTTCAAGACCATCTCTCCGATAATCTCAACTGGGACAAGATCTTCTGGCCAGACCTTGGTGGCATCGAGAATATCGAAATCGAAGTCGTGCTCCTTGGCCTCTGGGATGACCTGGATACCAAAGCGGTAGAGTGGGTAGGCACCGTTGTCGATAGCCTCGAGGAGATCCTTGCGGTGGAAGTCTGGGTCCTGACCAGCAAGCTTGAGAGCCTCATCCCAGACGAGCGAGTGAACACCCAACTCTGGAATCCAGTGGAACTTGACAAAGAACCGCTCTCCCTGAGCGTTGGTCAAAGTGAAGGCTACACTCTGTTAGCATAATTCACTCGATCTCATACTAGGAAACCTACTGTTGACGCCGAAACCCTGCATCATACGATAACTCCTGGGAATAGCACGATCACTCATGGCCCACATAAACATATGCGTCGCCTCGGTATGCAAAAACTGAAAGTCCCAAAAGTTGTTATGAGCAGTCTGAGCCTGCGGCACCTCATTATGTGGCTCTGGCTTTCCCGCGTGGATGACATCCGGGAACTTCATAGCATCCTGGATGAAAAACACGGGAATGTTGTTGCCGACAATGTCCCAATTTCCTTCCTCGGTGTAGAACTTGGTAGCAAAGCCTCGCACATCACGGACAGTATCGGCCGAGCCACGGGAGCCGAGGACGGTCGAGAAACGGACGAAGGTGGGGGTTGTGCGGGATGTGTCGGTGAGGACGCCGGCGGTTGTGTATTCGGGGATTGCGCGGGTGAGCTTGAAGTAGCCGTGGACACCTGTGCCGCGGGCGTGGACGACTCTTTCTGGGATTCTCTCATGGTCGAAACTGTGGATCTTTTGTCTCCGTTAGCATCTTCGTTCCCATCCTCCATCTCCATCATCAACAAGGGTCGAAACATACCTTCTCCCTAGCAATCTGGTCCTCCAACAACGCCGGTCCAATCCGTCCAGTCTCTGGATTAACAATCTTCAACCAATGATCCGCATCGGGAATCTTGACACCATGATCCGTCGTCTGTCCCACGCCATCATTCGTAGCCTTGACGGTATCCTGTGTGTCGCGCTGGAGGTCCTGGATCTTTGCGTTTGTCGTCATGACATCGTGAGCCTTTTCCGTCACGGCGTGTTTGGCGTGTGAGAGGGCTTCCATTGTACTGTGTTATGCGGGTTGTCGAGTTGTGGTGATGTGGTGATGTTCTGGTGATGGTGTCTTTTGATGTTGAGTATCCAACGAGGGAAGGTGAGGTGAACGAGAGAGGCAGGTGGGGTTCCGTCAACAAACTGCGGAAAAGATGCCGTCCCAACACCGGGCTTCCCGCCGCTCAAATACCCTTCATCTCCGCCGCAAGACATGACGGAATTGTCCAATAAACTTGGCCAGGGCAGGGAAGAGAGATCCGGCGCGGCCTGGAAAACTGGTCTGGATGTTGCAGTGCTGAGAAAGCGGTGGGAGGGGTTCGCCAAACGGGGATGCATTGGGTTGGGTGGGATGTGTTGACGTCAAGATCATCGGTCTCCTTCCCAGCTGGGACCTGGTGAACGCGCAAACGGATCCACACCAAGTGCCATTGGAGGGGAAGTGGTAACCGGCTTTTACACACTGTTACCAGTTCTTTAGGCGAGCTTCAATTGACCTATCGTGAACTTGCTCCGTGCGTGCATAGTGGCTTCAATTGGATCCGGTGTTGGTGAGACTTGCTGGTGAAGACGTTGAGGGCGTTGGGTCCGTTGGGTGAGGTTACGTCACTCATCATGAAGTTGGTTGTCGTCGGCAAATTCCATGTTCGCCAAATCCAGTCTAGCGCGATGGCTCCCGAGTCCGCCCAAACCCTCCACCAGCTCAGAACCTGTCTCTTCCTTCAGAACTCACGATTCATCGCGCTCGAGAGAAAAGGCACTGTGAATCAAGTCAATTCCAAATAAACTGCGTTGATCCCAGGCCATGTCCGAAGCGACTGCCGTTGTCGCGATGGAGTGCAGTTCGATGGTCGAGTCAAGCAAAGTCAAGCATCAATCAAGATAAAACCGCCCTCGCAAACGCTGATCCTCTGCGAAGATCGAGATGTGGATTGGAAATCAGAGAACCGCGAAAGGGTCCATAAAAGAGGGAGCGCCAGGTCGCGGGCGATATAACATTACCGAGGCAAAAGAGTCGTTTGCGAAGACGAAAGGAAGTAGGAGTGTGAGCGATTGGGAGGAAAGGAGCGCAAAAAGTGCATAATGAAGGTCCTACTGGGGATCGAACCCAGGTTGTCAGAACGCCGAAAGTCAGACAATCAGAATCTGAAGTGATACCGCTACACTATAGAACCAATTCATATCCACAATTGCAGCCTAACGTTTCTGTTCCACGTCTTTCAAATCGCAGCCTCAACACGATTTCCCCCAACACCACCTACAGAATCCAAAATTTCCCCGCAAGTTGGCCCTCATTCGCATTCGACAAGCCGGAAAGTGCGTGCCCAGAGAACTTGCGAAGACGGATTAGCATGGTCAGCGAAATACAGATTTTGTGAAAGATTGGATTCATTCGCAAATCCGATGCGCCCTCATTTCCCGATGGAATGTATTGGCCTTCAATTCTTGTGGAGGCGACAAATTCAATATTGCTGTTTGAAATGCTCGAGCAAAATTCTTCTGGATTCAAAGAGTTGGAATTTCCGATATACACCTGCTTCATTCGCAAAACGGACTTCCATTCTGCGGTCTCCCGCCTCATCTCGGCCATTCCCACTCGCGATCGGTTATGCCACGAATGGGCCCATGTAGACCATCCCGTCAACGCAACACAGGCACATGTGCAACAAATCGTTCTTCAGTTCACGTACACTCATCAGGTGTCAAGTTTTTCAGGCTGATGCTACAGAGCAAAGGTTGTTCCATTGTGTCTTGGGACAGGGAGCATCAGTGATTGTGATATAAGTCTGCTTTGCATTCGTTTCATCAATCCTTGCAAGATCCATCTGCATTGCTTAGTATCAAGCATCTTTGTGAGTAATCCATATCAGTTCTCAATAGTATAGTGGTTAGTATACGCGCCTGTCATCAGGTTTCCAAGCTTTGGATCGCACGTGGAGGGAAAATCCTGGGGATACCCAGGTAGACTCACAGTGTCAAACACCATCCACCACCACCGTCATGAACTTGATGCTCCTTCTCCCTTTTTCATGAAGAGTTTGCAGTCATGAAGCTTCGCTTCATAAAAAAGTGGAGAGTTTGAGGCCCTCCCCCATATTAAGGGACGAGTCCCCGTAGCTTCATAAAAATGTAGAGAGGATGCCCTCGCTCCTTCGTCGCTCGGCCTCCTCTCCCCTATTAAGCCGGGACGACTCCCTACGGGGACTCGTCCCTTAATATGAATATGGGGGTTCAATTCCCCGTTGGGAAGCTTAAATTTTTCCTGCTTTGGTACTTCTTTTGCGGATTTGCATGCTAGATTGGGTCGGGAAGCATTGACGAGTGTGTCGGAGTGTACAGTAAAATAATGAGCCGTTCACAATTGCCTAGGCGGACAAGAGCTGCTATTCCACTTTATTGCACGTAGATATACACAACATCCACCTTCCTCAAGGTGTACCATCCTCACAGCTTTGCAGCAACCAAACTTCCACCATCAAGGGCAATCGTGGCGCCATTGACGTAGGCGCCTGCCTGTGAACTCAGGAAGATACAAGCGCCCGCCACATCCTCCGGCTTTCCAATCCTCCCAAGCGGAATGGAGTTGACAATCGTATCCTTGTACTTTTCCAGCGTCGCCTTCATCACTACGCAACTCGTCAGCATCTATCCACCAATCCAAGCCTGTCCACCTCCCCATCCCATTCTCCCAACCTCTCATTCTCCCAGAATCAACAGCACCGAATGGCATGACTTACTCTTACTCTCAAACGGTCCACAAGCAAGCACATTCACCGTAATCCTCCTCATCCCCAACCAATACGCCAGCACCTTACTCAACTGATGCAACCCCGCCTTACTGGCGGAATACGCAAAACTCTCCATCGCCGGTGTCCGGATGCCATCCACACTGCCAATGTTGATAATTCTCGCTGGATCCTCCTCCGTCGCAGCCGCCTCCAAGAGCGGTGTGAGTTGTTGGGTGAGCGTAAAGACGCGTTGTAGGTTGAGTGTGAGCACCCGAGTCCACGCAGAGTCGGGGTAGGATTCGTAGGGCGCGCCCCAGGTTGAGCCGGAGTTGTTGATGAGGACGTGTAATTCTACACCCATCAGCACCCATCCCCCCCACCTCTCAGGCGTAGAACTTACTTGGCTCCCGCTTCTTGATCTCCGCAACAAGCTTCTCAATATCCTCCACCTTGTAGAAATCCGCCGCGATGTAGCTACACTTTCCACCCGTCTTCTTGCCGAGCTCGTTGAGTTGTGCGGCGGCTGCGGCGCAGGCGGCCTCGTCGCGCGACGAGATGTAGACGTGGGCGCCGGCGGAGACGAAGCCGGTGGAGATCATGAGGCCGATGCCTTTTGCGCCGCCGGTGATGAGGACGGTTTTGCCCTGGTTTGGTCAGTACTGGTGGTCGTTTGTGGGGTGGGAGGGTGTTTGTGGCGAGTCGGGGGGCGTACTTTGACGGAGAAGAGGGAGGTGGTGTCCATTGTGATGATGTTGTCGCGAGGTGGGATTGAGAAGAGTGGTGGTGTTGTGAAGGGTGAGAGTGGTGGTGAGGAGGTGAGGAGGGCGGTGGGTTGAAGTTGTGGGGACCTTGTCGGTTGGAATCTGGGGCAGGTGCCGAATGGCGCTAGAAGAGCCGAGGCATGTGGTTGTGTTACGTGAAGCTCGCCAAGATGTGCGGCTGCGGAGATTGCCGTGCGGCTCTGCTGAAGTCAATGAGGGAGGAACCGTATAAGGACTTGTGCAGCGGAATTGTTAAGAACCGTGTGAGCGATGTTGTTTGGTAACTTCATGAGATGCAGCACTTCGGATACAGCGGTCCAAGTTTTATGAACGACGGTAGTTGATAGATCAGTGTGCGATTTCGTTCGGATCAGTTGGGTAGTTATGATTTGGGAGAGCCTTCCTGGGAGGCGAGATGGCTGAGTGGTCTAAAGCGACAGATTAGAATTGGCTCCTTGCAGTTGTACAAGACCACGAAGATCTGTTATCCTCTGGATGCGCAGGTTCAAATCCTGCTCTCGTCGAGCCAGCTTTTTGCCCTTTCTTCCGACTTCCAGGTATAAATGTACTCCGAGACCGTGACACGATTGGTGCTCGAATCTGAACTGACATCAAGGTTATATTTTCGGCTATTTGATGATGTACCAGTTTCACTTCACATTCTGGCATCGCAGTTGCTTCCTCATAAACCTCATACCATTTTCGCTACCATTAACAGCTCCTACTAAGTACTAGAGCGTCCGAATATCATCAAACCCATACCCACAACCAAACCAAAGGATTCCGATACCTAGAAAGACCTACTTATGTCTCCGTTTTCTCAAGTTCGATTCTTGCTTCCTCCCATAAGGCAGCTGCCTCAGGACAGTGCATGATAAGCCTGTCCTCGACCGAGGGCATCCGAGCATTCCAGATGAACTGAAAAAGTTCCCCTGCTTCTTTCATTTGCTTGACGTCTAGTACTTGGTTAGTAACAGTTCAATGAGTCTATGGTGCAGCTTACTAGTATGGGCTACTAGGAGCTAGGAGGATCGAACTACTTACATTTGCTTGACATTTCATTGTATATGGGGCAATCTTCGTTGAGGCGTCTCTGTATCTCCTCCTCCTCCATACCATTGATTGCTTCGCGATTCCATTCCCAGAATAAACCACCCCGCTTGCATATAGCGTGATAGTATTTAAGCTGTCCATCATCGGTAAACAGCAAGTTTCGGATTTGATCAATAACTTTGCATAATAGCCACCATTTCTTCAAACGGAACATCCTTGTATCTGTTCTGAAGCTCTCAAAATATTGCCTAGTACCGTAGTTATTGGACTCGAACGGAATTCGCGGAAGAAAGAAAGCCTTCTTGTCGCCCAAGTCCGTGAAAGCGCGTGTGCAATCCTGGTAAACGATTATAGTTTCGGTCTGCGCTTGGCGGAGAGCAGCAAGATGCTCGGAGACCTCAAGTGATGCAGACTTAGGCGCGCGGTACATCTCTCTCATTTCTGAGTGGATTCGAGCCAAACGTCTTTCCAGTATAACTGTATTTGCGAGCAAATCAAATACAAACCGACGGACAGCATCAGGGACTCGGATGATATCCGAGCCTCCTATGCTTTCTCTGATTGCTGATAACCATATACTCTTTGGTACAGTCTTGTGATATCCATCGTACCACGGAATATCCGCAAGAAAGCTTGTGGCAATCGGGTCGCTTGGCAGTGAAGGATTCGAACCAGCCCAAAGCCATCTACCATTGATATCCCTGTATGATTCGAATAATCTCCTTTCCCGGTTGCGTTTTGACTCAAGTTTCGCGGCCTGGCGCGCCTGCCGCCTCAACAACTTGTCAATCCTGGTGAGTATCGTGGGGAGCTCGGGGTAGGAATGCTCACTTCGGCATTGCCTTCCCCCATATCTTAGCTACTGGAACGTTATTCCTTTCCAGCTTCATGAATATCTTTAGAAAGCGGAACCTACGATTTATGATGAAGTGCGGGGTACGGAGCAACTGAAAGAGGAGATCTCGTTGCCATCACCTTGGATACACCTCTCCGTGGGTGTGTAGGACAGGTACGGCACAGATATGCATGCTTAATAATGCTTTGCATGTGTATGACAGGCCTGGGATGCATATACTGTACGACCGTCAACGACGCTTCGACAGCCATACTAAGTAGTAGGCATGGTAGTTTGATCTGCAAAAGAGACGGCAATGTGACTTAAGTGTTGATAGTATCATATTCAATCCCGCCTGTTGATCAATTAGCTCGATATTCCATCAATCCAAGTTCAGATCAAGGTACCTGGACGAGCCATAGTAGGAGCTTCATGTACAATCCGGTCCGGCCTCTACCACTTCTCTCTCGATCTCCACTAGATCTGCATGCAAGTGATCGTGAAATTCTGGCATCACTGGCACAGCCCCTGGCATCCCGTAGTATTTCCGTCAATCGATGGATCCGGCCTCCAGTCGGATCGTAACGCAGCAGTGCCTGAAAAGACGGATCTCAACCGACGGCATTCGCAAGCTCCAAAGGAACTGGCAGCGCTGGAATATTGTGGAAGGCGAGCCCAATATCGTAAAGTCTTAGTAGTAGTAGCAACTCCTAACCCTCCGATGCACATGCATTCTGTATACCTGTCATCTACTAACATCCAGAAGTATTAACCTCGCGAAACCGTTGCACCGTAGCCTCCATCTTGTGGACGTATACCTGCCGGTTGAGCCTGGCAGTCCATTATCATACCATCGTGCTCGAGGAGATCGAAGTACCTGATCCGTCCGTCCTTATCACAGAGTCGCATGATGCCTGTCGCATACATGTAACACGAATTGCTCGAAAGTCGAGCCGAAAAGTCCCAGCCCAACTTCCGACAACATGTCTGCCATTCCTAGCCCTTCCAAAGCATGAAAACAAGAAGAATGGCTCTGTTTGTAATTTGTAAGCAAGATCATCCAAAAGCATAGCCGTAGTGCCGATGGCTCTCAAGCGCTCATGTTGGTAGATCCGAGGCCTGAACTGTCGAATGTTGAGGATCTGAAGAGCCAGCATCCTTCAGTTCGCTTCTGGCAATGGTGCATATTCCAGCTCGCGCCCGAAGGTTTAACAGTTCATTGCACTCTAGTCGTTTGTTGTGTGATGGCTATATCAATCAGTTTCCGGTCTTCAATGGAGCTGGAACTTACTGGTGGTGTTATTTGCATGTACCTGAAGCATTTGTATGAGCATTGGATCAAGTGCGGGGTAATCATTTGTCATTGTTGAGAGTTATCCTTGCAATCCGGAAGTGTGCCGGTGCGGAGAGTTTGCCGGAAGTTTTAACTTTCGTCACTACCATTTGAAGTTTAGCCATCTTTTGAGAGAACGATTTTCATGCGGCATCTTTGATAAACAATGGGTTCTATAGTGTAGCGGTATCACTTCAGATTCTGAATCGAGACTTCTGACAACCTGGGTTCGATCCCCAGTAGGACCTCAATCTTAAAGCCTTCACATCCATGATGTGACGGTTTCTTTTGTATCTTTGCCTCAACATTCCGCACATTCGTAATAACGCAAAGACTTTTGACCGCTCGAATGATATGACCGGCTGACCAAGAGCAACAAACGGTTCTATAGAGTCCAGTAAAACCTATTGTGGATAAACCATTCCCTAACTTCCTCTTCGACGGACGCCAAAACAGCAAGTAAGCGTCAAGGACCGCTGAGGTATAAGATTGAGCCCAGTGGTGACGGATATCGCGGATATCGAGGCCTGCCAAGAATATACCTGAAGGGGCTAGTGTAGGGTGGTTCGCCGGAAGGCGGAAAGTGTCGTCACCAATCGTCTGGCACAGAAGGTTGCTGAGAGAGAAAAACATCGCAACAATAACACTGGCGAAGAAGATTGAGGATGAGTTCACGTACGTTCCTCACTACTCGACTAGTCGGAGAGAGAGGTTAGGAGAGGGAAGTCCGTCGCTAACGTTCGAGATTGATTTCCGCCACAGAATCAAGATCGCCATCACCTCATCAGTCCCATCATCTCTGCGTCGAAACCTAGGAATTCTTCGGCTATTTCGATCAGATCAATACAGCAATTTCGATAATCGCTAGCTGCGGAGAGGAAGCATCGAGAAAGAGAAACTGCACCTCTTACATCCTACTCTTAGTAGCGATGGAGTACTTCCGAAGAGTTGGCGTTCGGCAGTCAGGATTGAGAACAGCAATGCTGAGAATGCTACCGGAGCAGCGATGGATTCATTTGTCATTAGAAGTATGGAGAGGGAGAGAGGCATGGCTGGGTCTGGGTTGGGCTTGAACCGCATCTCGAGTGGAGGACTTCCCGTAGCGATTTGGAAAGATTTGGATCCAAATTATCCAAACCTTCCAAATTCCTATCCCGTAGCTTTTGGGCCCTTCCAAACCACACAAACCTTCAACAGCACCCCAGACCTGCCGAGTTGCGCTTGTCAGAATAGCCAGATAGAGGATTTCTACTTCCACACCTGGTAATCAAGGTTGAGCAGAGCCAATCAGCGATCACACTAAGTTTGGAAGATTTGGAAAGGATTTGGAAAGACCCCCTCGACCCTCTGTCCAAATTTTGGATTTGGATGTCAAAACCTCAAAGTTTAGCGTCCTTTTAGCGCCTTTTTGGATTTGGAAGCTGTTCCAAACGTTCCAAATTGCTACGGGAAGTCCTCCAGTACCAGGTGATGGGTGGTCATCATACTGTTGCTACTGTGAGGTATGTCTCGCCTCAGGGTTTGAGAGCAAGCCGACAGATTGGCAAGAGAAGAGTTTGTGATGTCAATAGCTGGAAAAGTCGTTGGCCGATATCCACTGATTGCGTCAAGGGCCTGGAGTACCTGCGGCGAGGCTGCCGTTTCGGATGCTACGAATGCTGGTTGACTGTTGATCAGAGCTGCGAATGAGGACGTCGAGACGGGAAATTCTGAGTGACTGGGAAGAAGGTATGTTGGATTCAAGAATCTGAGGAAGTTTATGCTAATCTGGGCCTAGGGACCTTCTCCGACGGATAAAGATGTGGAAGCACGCCTGGTCTCTGGCGCCTGTGTTCATGCCTCGACAACGCATGCCAGACAGCCCCATCGCGCCACGATCACCCCACTGAATCAGACAACGATTTGCACCCGCAAGCCCCTCGAACCGTTCAATATAGGATGCTTCCTGTCCACCTCTCATTGCCAGGCCACAATCCTTCAGCCGCCGGGCAATGCCTTATGATGCTGTCCTCCGCAGTTGGTATGCGCATATCCCATACGAAGTGAAAGAATCGAACTGCATCTTTTAGGTCCGTTCTCCCTTCCAAAGGGCGTTAGCCAGATCCAAAACAAGTCACCGTGACCGGAATAGTTACATTCTTCTGACGTCACCTTATAGAAACACAATTGGCGTAACTTCTCCTTAGTACGTGGACCCCGACCTTCTTCCGAATGAGCGCCCAAATGATATTGGAATGCCGCCTCCATTATATGCCGAAACACAACACGGCTCCCATCATGGCAACAAAGCAGATCTCTCAGCTGCACGAGTGCCTTACAAACCAACCACCATTTCTTCGGACGAAACAAACGAGTATCCCGGAGAAACTCTTCAAAAGACCCCCATTTCATTGCGCATCGCACGGCATTGCGGACTAGTACTTCCTCGAGCGCCCGCTTCTGAGCACCCTGGCGGCGCAGCGATCGGATGAGGTGCTGCGATATTGGACGAAAGTTGCACATTTGCTCGCAGAAGGAGTATACGAACTGCTTTGCCTCGACCGGGCTGTCTTGCGGATCATTGCTGCCCTGAACGGATAGCCAAATGTGGTCGGGCGGGTCAGCAGGTGATTCTTTGGAATAGAGATTTCTACGTAGGATCTCTGGTGCAAAGAAGGTCTGCCGTTGAGTCGATCTGGCTCCCGTTGGCATTTGATAAACAGGCCGGTTGGGGGCAGTCAGAGTGGCTAGCTCTGCATTTACATAGTTCTTCACCTCGCATCTTCCGATCTTAATATAGAATGTGAAACATAGCTCTTGTCTATGTAAGTGGGATGGGGATCTGCGAAATCCAACAACTTATTCAAGCCATATTACACACGTAACTTTGTGCAAAAGTGCAACACAAGCGCCGGAGGTTCCCATGACTTTATGACAGTGCAAATCCCATGAAAGATTGATGTGCGGCATTACAAAAGGACAAAAGCAACTTCAAGCTGGCAAGATTTCAACGTCTACCGCAGGATCGATTACTTGCTGTGCCATCTTTTCATACATCCGCCCGGTTGGCTCAGTCGGTAGAGCGTGTGACTCTTAACATCATGAGAGATCTCAAGGTCGCGAGTTCGAGCCTCGCATTGGGCTTTGTTTTGCTCCTCATCTGCGTGCTTTTGGAAGATAGAGGCGGCCTCGCTTAGGTTTGTGTCCGGCGTCCAGTCTCGAGCACTTTCCCCAAAGGATGAAGTTATGGGAATCTTGGTCGGAGAAGCTTTCGTTTTACTTGTTATCACAAGGTCTAAGCAATTTGAAGGTTCATCGGTATAATTTGGTCTCACAACTTCAGCTCAAAGAGCACCGTAAGCTCAAGTACAGGTTCAGTGCTTTAAAGCCCTCGAGGTCCGCCAAGCGTACTGCTGGGCAGCAAACGGTTAGCGTGGAGCAGTGTTCCGCCAGGTAAGGCGTCAAGCGAGACTTCGTCCGCGTCAAGCTCAACTCAAGGCAGAGACCATACCAAAACAACAACCCAAACAATACGAAAACTGATGAGAGGTACGTCCAGTCTCGATCCAGCCCTTTTCTACCGGAATATTTGGACCCAGAAAACTTGTACAGGCTGCTAACGAGCTGACGGGTGATGTAGAAGACGGCATAATCCAACTCAGAACAGCAGTCGCGCGCCTTCGACCCTTCCTCCTACGAAAAGCGACCACGATTATGGACCCTTTTCAGCAAACAACGGCATTAGGAGGCAGGGGATACAACAACCGGAAGCCGTTCTATGCTACATTTATTGTTTGTGATGTGCAAAGAGTGACCAACAAAACGCGACGTGCCACTCGAGGACTTTCCAGCCCAGGCTTGCGACACAACTCCCGCCTTCGAAAGAACCCACAGAAGGCAGTCCGAAACTCGCTCTCAGCATCAACAGTATACAATACTCGACCTTCGGGGCCTACAGAAGGGATAACTCGACCGTCTGTGTGAAATCTCAGCAACTGCATCTCACCCTCGGTAGAGACACGACACTACAGTACTGCTCGGTTGAATTGCAGAAAGAGGACTGGAGGCGATGATTGCAATGACAAAATCGGCAAAGGAGGGGCAACGGATGCTGGATGGATTATGTCGCCTAGATGCTGGCTGTTAGGAACAAGCTACAAATTTAGGGTCTCTTTGCTCCTCGAGATAATGTTGTTCTTAGAGGATGTTGCAACGAGGTATGTCTACTGATATTAGAACTGGGTGAAGATGAGCAAGAGATAAGGTACTAATGATGTCTCAGGCTTTGCTCCTCGTAGAACGTCGGTAAACAGCAGCATTTCCACTCCTCTTCAACCTCGAACGAAAAGCCTTCAGATAGCAAACGAAATCATCCACTCCCTTCAATCCCAAATCTTCGGTACCATGTCCCAGGAAACCTTGAACTTCTCTGTCTCGTTAAGAGCTGTTTATTGTTGGCGACTCCGACGGTTGGATAGCGAAATACAGTCAGCTTCGATGGCCAATACCTCGGAATCTCCAGAAGTCTTCAGGCATCGACAAATTGCCTCACATCCAAAGACGGACAAGGATGATGAACTGGTAATGGAGAGGAGGAAGGACCGATGCTAGTTTTTGTCGAGAGATGGAATCTGGGCTTCATCTTGGCTAGACGCTGCGAGCGGGGAATTCAGACTGAAGATGGTACTTCTCGATGTGGCCGAGAGCCATTCTCAGTGGGATTCCAAGCTTACGAGAAATAGGAACGGGTTGCATTCTGGCCTATGAGGTACACGCCAGTAAGGTATGTGCTAACCCTCTTCTATGTCCTATGTGGCAGACTGTGGACCTGACATTCTGATGGCTCATCACTTTAGAAGCTGGTGCGCCTTTATTCTCAAAAGCAGCAACAGATAAGCAGTTTTCCTCGAGGTTAGCTAGCATCCACCATGAGAACTCTTTCTTCATACACCAACATCCTTGATCCTTCAGCACGATCAACCAAACAATTCCTCTGCGCCACAAGTACGCTTCCTCCTTGTGTTTCACGGTGAAGCACAGTTGCTCTTCGGATGCAGGAACTAAAGAAAGACCTCGAGTAGCCAATTATCGCGGGCTTCTTTGGTCTAGTTGGTTTATGACGTCGGTCTCATACAACCGTATGACTTTCACTCAGTGAGGGACAGCCGAAGGTCGCTAGTTCGAGCCTAGCACGAAGCATAGCTTTTGTCGGCAAGCTATACCAGCTCTTCTACGATAGAGAGGCTGAGGGATGGTACCTTCGAATTACCGATATATCAGGCTTCTTTGGTCTAGTTGGTTCATGACGTCGGTCTCATACAGTCCTCAGCAGTATGCCTCTCATTTAATGAGGGACAACCGAAGGTCGCTAGTTCGAGGCTAGCACGAAGCATAGCTTTTGTCCGGCAAGTGCACCGACGAAGTGTGGCTTCTTACTTTTACCTGACACTTCAAGTACTTCAGTTTCTGAACCTCACATGGACATCCTGTCAACCTGGGTCGATCCCCAATAGAACCTCAGACTTTCTGCCTTAATTCGACTTCGTGCCGCGTCTCTTCCATTGATCTCCTTCTCCCGATATATCGATCGATACCATAACTCGAGCTCCCATCCCATTCCCCATGTCATTCAAGACAATACTTCACCAAGCTGCTCTCTGCCGATGGGATTCTCAAATCCCAAATAAAGCGCCAGAGTTTGGCGGTTTTCAGAATTTCTTGTTGATCTGTTAATGGCACTTAATGTTAGTCTATTCGTAATTCAAACATCGGACAGCCTTCGGAGTAAGTTCGACATGTATTGTGCAATTAACTGAATGCACTGGCAGTGTCAAAGCTTAAAGAGAGGTATGTCGCGGAACTACTACTTACATTCAGTTGACCAAAACTCGAAAAAGCGTGCAGTGGCAGCTTCTTCCTGACATTTCTGCAATTTCTGTTCTTTTCTCGCGTCGACAGCCAGCCAAAACTGCTCCAAGTGGTGCAAAATTAACGAGGGAGTCCGACCGGATTGTTCATTGAGCATGGCTAAATCGCAAAGCTGCACTGAAACTTTGCACAGTAGCCACCATTTCCTGGGCCTGATGAGCGCAATTTTCGGTTGCCTAAAAAGTTGATCCTTTTCGGTTTCTGCATCGGTGGCATCCGAGGCAAAATTAAGCTCAATAGTATTGTGCGAATCAATGGTCTCGGCCACCTGTCGGAAAGTCCCCATGACTCCGCTCAGCTCAAAATCGGAATCTATTTTACCGTTCCATGCCTTAAAGGTTGGTCCCGCATCTTCGACAGCCAATGTACTATGCGTCATAGCAATCGTAAATCTGGCATTCAACATCGTCTTTGAAAGATGAGTAAAGCTTTGTCGACCCAGTGCTCTGAGAACTCTTTTTACAAACGCACAAGCTTCAAAATTTGGACTTCCACGCGTCGGACGTAGCTTGCTTAACCTAGGGCTTGAGTCATTGTCGGCTTGCAAAAGTTCCCTCCAAACATGTTCAGGGAGCTCTTCAACTATTACGCCCTCAAATCTCCGCTGAAAACATGCAACTACGTGCAGTCTCTCATTACCATACTTTGACAGAAGCTCCGCTTCCGAAGTAACGTCCTCGGTCTCGATAGTAACAAAAATAGGATTGGGAAACTGATGGGTCGGGTCCGGCAAGGTGTAAACAATTTTGGGCATTTTAAGGCTGAGAAATCCTGGGGTATTGAGGAAAAGTAGTCGCTGCATAGGTCATATCATGGGTCAGTTAAACTCATAGTTCATCACTGAATTGTGAGTGTATTACTGACCGATGTCGATCGAGCTAGAGCTTCTCCTGGGTCCCCGATGTGTCCCAATGTGTAGTGCGTTCGAACGTTCGAAGCTTCGAGGTTGACGAGGAGGTGCGGGGTTGTTTTTCTGTGAGCGAAGCTGCCCGCATTTGAACCACACCAAAGCGAAGACGGGAATGTTACACGATATGCATACGTACATGGTCAATATTGTCGTACCTCATAGCCCTGTGCCGCAGACCAGCTTTTGTGTGGATAAATGATCGAGCAGTTGAAATCTGAACTTACACTTCTTACAGCTACTAGAAGCGCAAGAGCACCGTAGTACATGTATATGCTGTTATAGGTACTATTAAAGCGGATTTACGATTTGAGACGGGGGATGTAGGCATGTAGAAGCTTTCCCTCGCGGTATTGAGGACCGCCAAGCTACATTGTCAGTCCAATCAGGTTAGTGCCTAGTTATGATAAGCTGCTCCGCCAGACGAAGGCGTCAAGCAAGGCCTCGTCATCGCTCTCTCTCCATCACCCGTCAAAGTCGTCAACAGTCGCAAACGACAACGACCAAACGTGGCACTTGAGTACCAGCGATACCTCGCGCACCTAGAGTTTTAAGGTATGCGATTCTCTGGGAAGGTTGAGCCTGGGAGCTGACGGAATGCTGATATGACTTGTTGCGAAGCTGAACGACTACTGCACACCGCTTTCGAATGGCTCCGCAAAACTCCTCTCTACTCGCAAACGAGCAAACTTCCCCTCTTCAGCAATATCACTACTCCACTTCGACTGGCCTCGAATACGACTCTGAATACGACAATGCCGAAAGCAAGATGAACACACACTGGTCGACACTGAAGAAACTCAACAGCCGAAGACCCCTTCCCAGCGACGATTCCGGTAACGCAGACGTCTATCCAAGGGATTGATGAGTTGACTGCTTGGGAAGACGTATGGGAATGTCAGGTCTTTACGACAGTCTGAATGGAGGCGCAGAACAGAATCCTCGCTCTTCTCGCCAGGTAGGAGTGTTGGCCGATTCGCATAGAGAAGCTACGTTCGTTGCCAGTAGTCCTGTGGAGGCAGGTCCGGTTGGGCAATCGGAAGCCGATGGGTCATGAGATGTATAAGTATGGCTCTCATTGGCTAGGGTCGATTAGTAAGTACTGTGGATTATGGGGTTGCCTTAGAGGAGAAATGCTGATGGAAGCACTGAAAGATTGTTGCTTTAGGGATCCACTGTTTACAAGCGGGCGACATGCGCTTTGCTAGTGCTCATCATATCTGCCCCTTGCATATATCCAGTGGAGTTCCTTTCCCAGCTTATTTCAACTACGCCGGCATGCGACGCCTCATGATCAACAGAGAAGGATGAAACGACCTTCCGACGTGGCACTCGAATATTCGATATGTTGCAGATGGCATACCAACATCCACAAGGTCTTTACTGCAGCGATTCGATGACTTATGAGGTTACATTGAACTGGTAGCCGATCATGACATGGCTCGAACGAGGTGCTAAGAACGTTTAATTAGGTCACTAATAAGTATGGCTCTCGCTTCCGAGTTCGTAAGATCGCCCGACACTGTGAACAACGTTTGTAAGGTACTTGTGTCCACATCTTTTTGTTTGGGATCCTTCCAGTCGGAAAGTTTGCAACTGATCTTTTCAAGGTTCCTCTTTCACTCCCGAAACTATTCTCCGAATCCGTCCACCCTCGAGAACGTCAACGGATAGGAAATTCTCTCGAAGAATAGCGATCTCGATAGGCCAGCAGTTCCTTCTGCAGTGCGGAACCCCACCAACCACCAACCGATTTTGCTCAGCCGGCACGTTTGAACTTTGCCTCGGCCTCCCGGCGTTTCCTTACAAGTTCAAGCTCGACTTCTTCCAGAAGAGCAACAGAGGCAGGGCAATATCGAAATATCCTGCTCTCTGCGGAAGGGATTCTGAGTTTCCAAAGGAAGTTGAGAAGGCTCACTTTTCGGCGGATGGAAGCCAGGTCTGCGGAAAAGGTTAGCCAACTTCAAGCCCACAGTACGATTCACGCATCCTTACGGAGGTGGAGTTTGCGCCGGAAATTCGAGGAAGTTCTAGGAACACGTACAACTGAATGAAATTGTCGCGGCAAACGATTTATATCTTGCGCTGATTTCCTCCTCACTGAAGTTTCTCTCCCAATGGGTACCATTCTGCAGGAGCTGCTCGAAGAGGATGTAGCTTCCGTCACTACGACAAAGGATGCCCTGTAGCTGCTCCAACACTTGACATATCAGCCACCACTTCTTCGGTCGGAAGAAACGTATCTCCATGTCGGATAAAAACGCTTCCAAAGGCTTCGTCGCATGGGTAAGTATATCCTCAAGGCCCACCATGATAAAGCAGTGCTTTTGCAACTTGGTGCGCTGTTCATTATAGAGGCGAAGACTGCCATGCATCTCCCCTCCTACATCGTACCCGGGTATGCTCTGCTTCTTTTGCTGAACCATATCTCGGTAGAAGATTAGCTGGCGCTGATCTGATTCGGATTGACGCCCGGGCACGGTCCCTTCAGGATATGTGATATAATCCATCAGTGTCATGACATCCGTTAAGTTCTTTCTAAAGCGCAGGAGCTGTACTAGAAAAGTATGGACGACGCCCAGGACTTTATAAGGTGCAACCAGCTGCTCGTTCTCCGGGAGAGCTGCCATCCACTGATCCTTGGGAGGCAGTTCCACCGTGTTGAACTTGAGATGGACGGTATGTTTAAGCATTTCGCGTACCGAAGAGCGACACTCTCTGTGGAAGCATGCTTGCGCGGTCGTACGTGGGTCTTGTCTTGGGGCAAGGAGGGCAGTCCAGTTGACTGACAGATACCTTTGCCAGTGATCCGAACCGTACGCACTACCCATGAAACACAGCTGTTGGCCCGGATTACTGGTGTTGGGAAAGTTAACGTTTATTGCCAATGAATGTGGCCAAATGACTCGGACAGGTGGAGAGGGAGCTTCACCTGTCAAGTCGTTGATGGTTTGCGGGGTGGACGACGACTCGGAATTCCTTATCCCGTGTCGAACTACTTTCCAAAATAGGGCCTTGTCATTTTACCCAAACAAGGTATCGCTCACGCATGCAGCCGCTTTTGCATGGTAACGTAACCCCTTCAGACTAGTTGTGGACATGCAATCTGAGCTCTCAGTGGTGACTTTCCCGGTCTCCCAGTCGTGACTGCACGGAGATACGGTAAGGCACCCAAAAATATAACACTGCTGCTTGTGCCTGCCCGTGGCCAACGACCACCAAGAGCTTTCGGAATCTGAAGTGATATAGCACCCTGCAGCACTATAATCCCTGAGAACTGCCTGACAACCTGAAGTAGCTTTCCTGTCCGCATCTCTTTTTGTGCCGCTTTCACTGGCATGCTTTGCCGAAATAAGCAGAATATAGGTATCTACATGGCATGCCGAAACAGCTTGGTCGGGTTCTGTAGTGTGGCGGTATCACTTCAGATTTTGATTCTGACAACCTGGTTTCGATCCCAAGTAGGACCTCTCAAAGGTTTCCTTGTAATCGACTCTCTGGTTATGAGAAAACCTTTTGCCTCTCATGACCCTTGATCTCCTGATCTTAAGAGATCATCAGCCATTCAGGTTCAGCCTTCGCCAGTTTTCTTCCATTGGCTGCTTCGACGTACATGGCTCGGATACCTTTGTACTTAAATCATCATCGATTCATGAGAATGCATTCCAATCGGACGTAATGCTGCAGTTTCGGTCCAAATGAGGTAAAAACACCGCTGGTAAGGACATACATCTACTCCTGTATATGACGACGGTTGATCGTTGATCTCCCTGGCAGCAAAATGTTTCTTCCCAGGTCCCGCCGGGGATCGAACCCGGGTTGCTGGAAAGCTGAATTCCGAAATCGATCAAAATCCAAAGTGCTACCTCTACACCACGGAACCCTCGCTTTCTGTATTGGTCAGAGTTTATGAATAGAGCGGAGCTTTAAAAGGTGCGACTCTCTTTGTCGCCTTCCCTTCCGAGTCGACCGACATTATCGACCACAAGTCGTTTGTATCAACAGCAACTTCCTCTTCCGCAACATCTACACTCGCTCAGCCGTCTTATCACCGTCACCATCTTTGGACCGAAGAAACGACACGAAAATGCCACCACATTCGACTCAACCGCGGATCAAACGAGAAGTTGTTTAAACCGAACAAAGAACTCGAACATGCCGACATCCGACACCTCATGCCCTACCCCGCTTCACACTCTTTCAACACGACAAGCTTGCAAGGTATCCGCCTTTTCGCTTTCTTCCCTTTTATCTTCAGAATCCAACCACCAAATTATCCATAACTTGAAGAAGGTCATCTTCGTGGGCACCACAGCAACCCAAAAACTTCGATCGTCTTCATGATATCTCGAACAGCAAAGAAGCCACTTGCAGTACCCAGCAACCTCCACGGGATCGCCTTTGAATCATCGGAGTGCGTGTTTGGGGCTAGGGTCGTTGCTGAGAACTTCTCCATCACCATCACCAGCTCAAACTGAGAAGATTATGGGCATCAGAAGAGGGTTGAACGGCTAGGCTTCGCTTGATTCGGGTCTGACGTCGACGGACAAGAGCCTGGACAGCTACTAGTACTGGAATGAAGGCTTATGCACTCGATGGATTGGAGGATTGAGATGATGGATTGATGAGAGTCGGATCTGGAATGCGACGACGAGTCTCGAGACAGGATGGATATTGGGACCTTGAGGTTTGTCGAAGGTTGAGTGGGGAACTGAGATCCGAGCCTGGAGACGATTGTGAGATTCTACGGGAAAGCTCCGTTACTTCAACGGCGTTACCAGTCAGTGATGGGCGAAAGCACACAAATTTCGATCAAAATCTACAGGTATGCTACCGAGCTTGCCAATCACTCATAGTACTGACGGTTGCCAGGCTCAGATGCTCATATCCACTCCATTCCGACAGAGTCGGTACGGTTACTGTGTCACCAATGTGAATGGGTGCTTGGGAATTCGGAAGGTCAGTCTCCCCGTCTCACGTTCTGGAGTCAAGTACATACATCGACGAGATGAACAGCCATTGGCTTACTCCCAGCTGAGTTTAGAAATGGAGTTCGATTTATCTGCATTTCCAGAAGCAACTTCGGCGATTCCGCTCGGCAACTCTAATATCAAGCTTCCGGCACCTCACTTGCTATTGGTTCAGCCTACTCCCGCCCGAGTTCCATGGGAGGGTTCCGGATACCTGAGACTGGAAGCCCGGACCCATCTTCAACTCCACAGAATACGAGAGGCACGCAAAAGATAAACCCCCCACGGCTCTATCCCCCGCGAGTCATGAGAGCTAACTATATAATCGAGCCCGTTATCCAGACCGACCTTTCCCCTCGCATCCACCCTAAACCATCCTCTCAACGCCCATCCTCACTATGCACCGCTCCCTCCACACCATCCTCGCCTTCCTCGTTTCCTTCCTTCTGGCCGCCCAAGCTCTCCCACAACAACCAGCCGTCGATACAGAGGAATACGACGTCGTCACAGTCACACTAGCTGACTTATCGGAACCCACGCCGGTGGTGGACTATATCACTGCAGATCTGGATGCTATTTCCGCGGATATTGAACAAATTCTGACGGTCTCGGATGAGGCCACTGCAATGGAAGATCTGGAGGATGTTCCGGTGGATGGCACCAGCAGCTTGGAGGCAGTCGTGACGACACGCGAGACGGAGCGGGAGAGGGTTACGTTTATTCGCTGGGAGAGGGCGAATCCGTTTCAGGTGGGGAGGTTTTTGGAGGGGATGATGTGAGAGGGGAGTGAGATTCTTCTGGATGGGGATGGGATGGAGGCTTAAGGATGGCATGAGGAGGGTTGGGCATGTTGGTTGGGTATGGTGGATGATATAAGGGTAGGAGATGCACGCTTGTCACTGTGGTACGTCCGTTAATTCTTTGCTATACTTGCACAATATCAATGCCTATTTCCACTTCAATACCAGCTTGGGAACATCCAACCATTCGAGTCATGATTCCCAGCTCGAGCAATGCCCCGGTTTATATACACACTCTTCCTCCACTCCTGCTACTCTCCTCTCCTCACCCATACCCCCGCCCTCTAAATAGCCTTATTAGCCCCCCCAGCAGGTATCCCCGTCCCCCTCCCATCTGCCCTCAACCTTGCAATCCTCAGCTGGTTCTCATCCATATCCTTCAGCCCCGTCCCCGAGATGCCCTTTGTGATCATCTGTGTCATTATTCTGAAAATTATCGGAATCACCGCACTCTTGTCTTCTTCTTCTTCCTCCCCCCCGGCGGACCAGGATGAACCGGAGGAGCGTCGGTCTATGCGGTGGGTTGAGCCCCAGTTTGCGCGAGGGGGGCGCGCGCTGGTGGAGATGAGGCGGGCGAGGGCGAGGGCGAACTTGTCTTCTGGGGTGGCGGGGGTGGGGAGGGTGAGGGAGGTGACTGCGGTGGAGGCGGCGAGGAGGAGGGTGGAGAGGGAGAGGGGGTGCATTGTTGTGTTTGGTGGGTTGGTGATGGTTTGGTTCGAGTTGGAGGTTGATGAAGATGGTGATTGAGGGTGGTGGATGGAAATTAAAGTGAGAAATGTGGAAATCGAGACCGGCTCAATGTTTTGAAGAAGTGAAAGGTACGCTCAGCGTGGAAAGTAGGTAGTGAGGGAGTGTAGTGATCTGAAGATATCGTTAATGGGAAGGCATGAGGCTCATCTTATACCCCATACATCTCGGCCTGATCCGTCCATGAAGTTGCGATTAGTATCGCTCCAGCGATACGGTACGAGGCGTAATTATAGATCTGACCTCCCAAGCACCCGAGAATCTGGGGATGTTTCGTACTGGGGCGGACGCAACGTCATTCCAAGGTTCCTCGAGACTGCCATCAAGCTCAAGTGTCTGGCTGCTGTTCCCGAATTCAAATATCACTCGACTCGTGGTAATCTCGTGAACTGGCAATATATGTAATATAGGTGTATCTAATGAAACAGCATGTGTGAAGTTGGATCGCGAGTAAGGCTACTTATAGATCTGACGGCCCCATGTGGGGTCGGTAACACAAAGTTGTCTCATGAAACAAGGTTCGCAATTATGACAGGCGGCTCAACAGCTTGGATTAAGTATTTAACTTCATTGCTTTGAATCGAACCGTACCACTATTTTGCTCTCAAAATATCAACACCATCATGGGATATACTTCTCGAACTCGTGCCCAAGGATCAGTTGGCTGCGGATTGGAAAATGTAACCTTCGGCGTGGTGTGGAAAAGACTATCCCCATTTAGGCCGAGTTCAACGGACAGGTGAAATATATAATTTGGCTAAAAGCAACATGTCAAGGTCAGGTGGTGTAGCGGTAGCACTTTGGATTTTGAACACCCTCTGGTGAGAAGTTCCAACAACCTGGGTTCGATCCCCGGCCAGACCTTCTCTTTTGCGCCTTATTTTGCTGCGATCCTCTTTTAGTTCCTATCATCAAAGGCCCGTTCTTGCATGTTGCTTTGGGGCGCTGGCTTTCAGATTCTTCACTCCTTATGTTCTATTGGGTCAGGCCTTCCATATATTCTGATGGTGATGAATCTGACGGTTTGCTAGTTGTGTCCTGTTTCCAACTATAATGCACTACTCCCGATCGTGATTAGACACGTTCTGCAACCTCACTTTGGATGTGCTTATGCTATTTAGCACTGGTGACTGGGAATGGAGCAGCGACAAGAAGGAGGGCCGCCGAGGGCCTTCACGGTCGCTCTAAAGCCCAAGTAAGCAAGAGAACTTCTTGTTTGGGCCTTGTCTAAACTCCAAAGGGCAGAATTTTTAACATCAACATTCCTTAGCGGATGTACTATTAGCATCAGGATTTTAGCACATCCAAATGTTGTTAACTTACAGAGGGTGAAGAAGGGTTTAGCGCTGTGACTTTGTAAGTTAACAACATAAAAAATGAGGTTGCAGAACGTGTCTATTTCATTCCAATGGACTTGTTAAAAGCTGATGTTCACTGATCAATGCCGAATCATATCGATGTGCTCCCTCAGTCTTCGTACGTCTCAGAGCTCACCTGATGGGAGAAGAGGGAGGCATCACAGGAATCACAGAAACCAAACGAAGCAAGCAGCAGCCACAGAAAGTACTGATCCAATCCATCATTATCATTACATTATTCAATCATAACCATCATAACGTTAACGGGTATCTACAATCCTCCCTCCATCACCATCTTTGCGCCCCGCCCCCACATGTGCAATGTGAGACCAAGCAGCAGCAACCACATCCTCTCTTCCCATCCAGAGGAGAGTTCTCTCTAGGGCTCTCCCACACCTTACATGTGAGGCGCAGCAGCCAACACATCAACCGACGCCTTCTCCGACAAAACAAAAGTCGGCAGCGTCGGGAACGCTCCAGGATTCCGTGGCCAGACACTAGCATCGACAACTCTCAGTCCCTTGACACCGATAACCCTAAACTTCGAGTCCACCACCTTGCCGATAGCAGCAGTACCGACAGCATGGTGGGAGTACGCGTTATCCTTGATGAAGCTCTTATCATGTGCAGCAGTGCAGCCCCCCTCATAGCACGGCTCAATCTCCGTCCATGGCTTAAGCGGACTCGAGGGCGAGACAGCGTTCAGCGCGTCACGGCCAAACTGCACGCCGTAGTTGAGGACATTGAGGTCCTGATCGGCGCCGTTCTCGAAGAAACGGAAGTTAATAACTGGGGGATCGGTCGGGTCGTTAGAGCGGAGAGTGACGGTTCCGGCGGCAGAGCGGGAGTTGAGTTTAGACATGGCGAAGCCCCAGGTGGTGGCGTTGGTGGACATGTCGGAGGTGAAGCCAGGCCAGAAGCCCTTGAAGGCGTAGTTGCCGCCAAAGACGAAGATGTCGCGCTCGTTGTTCTGCGTGACGGATTCGGGGGATTTGACGATGAAGCCCATGTTGGGTCCGACGCCGTAGGGGCCCTTGCCGGTGGTTTCCCATTCGGCGAAGCAGGGGTCGAGGGCGGCGTCGGGGGTGAAGGTGCAGACGGAGAAGGCGGGGTTGGGGTAGCCGTCGGAGCCGGTGTGGACGACGGCCGTTTCGTAGTTGTCTTGGAGGTTGGTGCCGACGAGGGGGTTGTTGACGAGGACGGGGATGTTGTGGGCGGTGAGTTCGGCGGCGGGGCCGATGCCGGAGAGTTTGAGGAGTTGGGGGGTGTTGAAGGTGCCGGTTGAGAGGATGACTTCCTTTCTGGCGAAGATGCGGGCAGTTGGGGGCGTGACTGATGGGTCGTATTGTGGGTCGGCTTTGTAGGCGTTGGCGCCCACGAGGACTTCAATACCCTTTGCGCGGGGCTGATGGCCCTTCTTCTTCTCAAACAACACTTTGGTGGCTAATGTGTTGAGCTTGACGGTGAGCTTGTATTTGGAGGTGCCGTTGGCGTGCTTCTCAGCGAGAGTTTGGGTGATGTAGGTTTGCGATGTGGAGCGGCGGCCCATAGAGTCGACATGGTAGGTGACTGGGAAGGCGCCGGGGACAAAGTCTCTCTGTGGGTCATAGACGTCGTTGATGTCCTTCTGAGTGGCAGCATCAAAGGTCTCTCCAAGGACAGAGGCTCCGCCCTCAAAGATTGACTTCATGTTTGGCGCATTCTGAGAAAAGCCGGTAAAGTCGCCAACGGTGAGACCGAGCCACGTCTTGGTCTTTTCGTAGTGAGTGTAAACCTGTGGAGGGCTGAAGAGCTGTTAGCATGATGCTGGAGAGGAGAGAACGAGGAAGAGAATGGGGACTGACCTCCAAGATTGATCACCGGTAATGTCAGTAACAATAGACCAGTCCTTGTCCGAAGGCATAGCAGCAGTGATGGCATTAATCTCCGCAGAACCTCCAAATGTTGAGCCTCTTGGGTAGTAGATACCGAGCTTGACAGCGCCCTCTGGTGGGTTGAAGCCAGTGTAGTAGGTGCCATCAGTCTTGCGATAAGTCAAGCGCCAATCCTTCTTCTGTTGATTCTCATCGTCAAAGTGGTCGACGAAAAAGTCCCATCTCATATCCGGCTGCTCACTGACGAAGCCCGAGAATCCAGGAACAATGGAAAAGATGTTGTCCGAGTTGTCGCCTCCAGCCTCAACGACAGCAACAGAGTATCCAGCCTTCGCAAGGTTCACAGCAATTGGGCCTCCTCCTGGACCGGTACCGACAACGATGTAGTCGTAGGTCTCGTTTGGCACGGAGCCATTGTTGCCGCCGGCGAGGACCAAACTGGGGGCAAAGAGGGAGAAGAGAAGGGCAAACTTGGAGAGGATCTTGACTGGTGCCATGGTGAAAGAGGATGTGAAGAAGGCGGTGCTGTCGAGGACAGATGAAGCTTCTCCATGGTGGGGATTGCGGGCGGTTTTGTAGTGATGGCGGTGTTTCCGGGCTCCAGGGTAACCCCCAACCTTAACCAGCCTTGCGCTCGGCGAACTTTGTTGTCCATGCGGCAAAATGCGCCAATCGATCGACGCCTGGTACCCGAGCATCCCACACTTTTGCTGTTGTGTGACGGAGGCTGCAGGGCTGCTAAGGCGAGATGAGTTTGGAGGTTTGCCATGGCGGTCGCTCCTCATCCGTTGCCCTAAGCGTGAGGCTCGATGGAGAATGGGGTTGCGGAGGCGTTCGAGGATTCTGCAGCGATTCTGCAGGAGTCAAACAATCGTGACAAAGAGGCCTCTGAATGGATGGCGAGAATGTTGAGATCGGATACGAGAAGAGGAATCAAAGAGGCGAGGAGGAGATTGCTTTGACTTCTTGTCCCGGCGGCACAGTTGAACAGACGGTGTGCAATTGCCAATTCGGAGCTTAAAGAAAGAGTTCGTCCTCATCACCGCAGTATAATATCCGGAGATATAACTCATGATGCTTTATGCGAGTGAGATGGTACCCAAGAGCATGGTTCCTATGCAAGGCATCCTCGCAGACTGTGAGATGAGAGCTGATGATGTCCAGTGCTTTGCGAAATGCAGCAAGCCGCTACCATGTCATGAAAGATGATGCTTCAAAGAAACCTCATTGAATTTGAAGCGCTTCCAGATCAAAGAAGAACTGAAGGTGATGTTGGGGAACCCTCCAGTACTTCGACAAAGACATGGGGCTCCCCACCACCAAGCCGAAGATCGTGCAAGGGTACCTGCAGCACGAGGTTCGAACTTCGTTGCGCCATCCTGGTCCAACCTCCAATCCTTGACCAACCATGGCATCCAGATTCGAGACACCACACGAGGGCAACGTTGTGAAGAATTCTGCAGAGAAATGATCGCCTCATAATGTTCCAGTCGATGTCGCAACTGTCTCTTATCGATAGTGAGGGTTTCATAGCATGTAGGCGATGAGATTTGTCCTGCTCAGGACGTCGACCGGCATTGGCTCTCTCTTCCATGAACCCACTCTTCAGCATGAGAATGACCACTGTCAAGATCTCCTCCAGAATCTCCAACTCCTTCGATTCCCATAACCCCCACCGCCCCGCCTTTCCTCTGACGTCCCCCTCCAGGTCCGCAATGACCGCCATCTGCCACGGCCCACTAGTGCCTCGGATGCTTATTTAGGGCACCTAAACGCAGCACGCCAACATCCTAGCGCTCACTAAAGCCTAAGCTCAAACGTCACTAGCCACCAAGCGGAAAGGCGAAAAGGTGAACTGAGTTAGGACCAGCCTGTGCCGCCTGCAACCGCTTGGGTACAGCATCGTAAACGACGAGTGTTGAGCGAGTTGCTTGACGTGTGGTGAACCTGGGAGGCGGATTTGGAGGCATCGAGGAGGAGAGGTCGAAGGTTGTGAAGACTTGCCAGCTGTAAGATTCTCGCATCCATGGCGCTGCTTCTCCACTCCCTCAGGAGGATGTTGTTCTGCGGTGTCCTCGAAGTATGGCTGACGTTGGATTCGGTTTCTCTCGTTGCTTCTTCCTCGTCCAACTCTCCAGCTCTTGCGATGATGAAATGTCTCCTGCGCCTGCGCCTGTGCCGTCAAATCGAGATCCATCCTTCTGAGCCAATCACTGGTGGCGGTTGCGGTGCTGTGGAGAAGGATCTGGAGGTTCCATGCGAGGGCCGTAAGCGACCAAAAGCAATGCTGGTGGGGGCGAAACAGCCGAGACTGGTGAACTTGGCGATGATTCGGACCGAGAAGATCGGCGAGCTCTCGATGGGCTGATGGGGTCGTTGCCGACTGGGCATCGTGAAACTACCGGGTAGGGTTGGGTTGCTTCTGAACTTCCGTATGAAGTGAGGAGGATGACCATGATGGACTGAAGTTGATGAGCTTTTCAGAATGTAAATGTCCACCTTCAGTTGTCTCCAAATCTCGGTTTGCAGAGCATCTCGATCGGAAGAGACTGCAAGCTGCTTTGAACCTAGAAGAGCGTCAGTTTTCGGCCATAACAATCGGAATCACTATGCAAATGCATGGCATACCTCGAATGACTTTTCAAAAGACCCTGATGATTTCTGGCATACAAGATCTTCCTCCTAGTCCCGTAGTTGGCCGGCCATGGTCGGGCCTTCTACGAAACTTTCTCGGTGTTGACTTCTCTGTTGCCGACGGGCACACCCAAAGCATTCATCATCGAGATGAATTCGGTCTCCATCCATCGGCCCATCCAAGCCCAGATGAGTTCACTTCCCAAATGACCACCACTTCATCGACGGTTGACGGTTGATCCAATCGTCGATGTTTGTTGATGCCGATCTTTTCTTTTCTGAGCGGCCATGCGAGAAGTTGACCTTCCATTGACCACCGGAAACCAGCCCGAAGTTGTTGGCTGTTTCGAAGAGAGACTGAGGTCCTCGGAGAGGCTCGATGGGGTATTTCAGTATGGCGAAGCTTCGCGCGGTTGGTGACTTTTTGACGATGATGGATGATGATTGTGACGAAAACGAAAGTCTTGTTTGTGGTGATGAATGTCGGAACCTGAATCACATCGGTCGGAGACCTGTCGAAGCTGCAAATCAGCCGTGAACCTCCAAAGCTTCGCCCTCTTAGAATTGGGATGGTTGAGAACGTATCTGAGAATGATCGAAGTGCAACCCTCCTGAATGGTGTCAAACTGTAAAAGAAGTCCTAAGAGAGACGATGGTGTTTTGCGTTTGGAGCGTGGGGTTGTTGTTGGGTCGAAAGTTTCGGTTCTGGGGCTTGAAGGTTGGTACTTTCGAAAGTGGGGGTGTGTGGAGGATGCAGTGAGGAAGGAGACCCTGAGTGGGGAAGAAGCTTAGCGGCACCGGAGAAGCGAACCCCATTGTCGAACTCCGGCGGCTCGGTTATGGCACTCGGGCCGAAGCACTAAGCGAGGGTTCCGTGGTGTAGAGGTAGTGGTCGTCTTGAGAAGCGGCAAAGAGGGGCCTGAAACCCTCGGCCGGTACCGTTGTTGTTTTTAGAAATAGACTTCTTTCCAGGACCTCTGTTGTCTTTCAGATCGATTGTCGTGATACAAGGCGTCGAGATGGTGAAGGTCGTAGAGTAATGCTCTGTATACCAGGTGCTTTGATCTGTGCTGAGGTAGAGATTTATCATTCGGCTGTTATTTTCCATCTCGTCAGTGATGTTCTTATCAGTGTCTTTTAACTGGTTGGGTAGGACAAAAATGAATTCCTTAAGGTATTTTCCAGATGGTAATAGTCCTCTTAAAGTGCGGAGTAGTTGGAGTGGGCAGTTACTTCAATGGCATCACTCAACCCAAGCATTACCACTACCCAGAAGTGCCTCTAACTGAACAGTTCATGGCTCCCGTAACACCGTTTCCATAAATGTAGGATTTTTGGATTGCAGCGTAGCGAAAAGCTTGTGGGAATATCAAAGGTGACTGACGATGAAGTTTGATTATTGTTGTTGCTAGTGAGGTTCCAAGGATGATAAGGGTATCCAGAATCAGTTTGCCCAGGAAGAGTTTGCCCACAGGAAATAAGACAGAAAGCCAAGGATGCACTATTACCGATATGGTAGTAAACAATTTAACGCCCACATTTTCTGCCCTCGCGCTCGTGAGCATCGACAACTATGACCTTCATGCATTTGACGTGAAATTATCTAGCTCAGGAGTCAAAGCAAAATCAACTTCGATCTCTTACTTAGCATCCAAACAAGTGAAAAACTTTTCAGCGCCAGCACACTAACTTTAAGTTGTTAGTCAAGTGTGATCTGCACCGGTACCATACTGCAGTGGCAGTCCCATCGCTACTCTCTTGAAGCGCTGTCAAGTCAAGAGAATCAGACCTAATACCAAAGTGATACTTATGTGAGCGGGTTAGTAAGCGGAAAAGGAAAGCTCTGATTGCAGAGAGATTTGCAAGATTGAACAAATCAGCCTTGGAGCTCAAAAAGTCTGACTAAGTATAAGTCAATACCAGCTATCACTGGCATTACTATACATGACTGCTACATGTAAGTAAGCGTGAGAAGCTTTACAAATCAGCACATCAGGAAAGCGTTATATCCAATGCCTAAATGCTACTTTGCTTACGACTTGAAATTCCAAAAGGAAGCTTCAAGCTTAAAAGAAGCTACATGTACTCCAGATCTAGATGACAGCTACCAGTCGGCCTTGAGCGCTGCCACCGAAGATCACAGTCAGAAAGAAACATTCTTCTATTCCGCTAATCATATCTCTGGAAGGAAGATAAAATCTCTACATAATATAAACTGGTTCTATGAGAACTGGTTGTATATGCATCTTTATACAACCTAGTCAACCACGAGGGTACCTGAGCATAGGTATGCGTACCCTGGTAAAATCAGAAAACTGGCTTCTAACAGGCTCCCAAAACGAAGGAGGACTATAGTAGTCCATTGTGCTAATAATCGAGAGTTGCTACCGCTGGACAAGATAAAGTAAGTTGAATTCCCATTCTCTACTGGTACTTAAGTACGCAAAAAAAAACTCTAATATAGTTAGAACATACTAGATCTCTCCATAATTCCCTTGAATCTAAATGGTATTATCTTTCTGCCCCTGGCATTCGTCGCCGCATAGCCTAAGAGATGATGAGATCAGTATGTTACAGTGCTGCCCCAATCCTGGGATTCATGCTGACTGTTCACCTTTCTCTCGCTCGGTCGTTGTCTCGTCCGTCGTCATCTCGGATCTCGCGCAATACCTCGCGCGATGTTATGAGTCATGTCGCTCGGTTCAAAGTTCGTTCGGTTGTGTTCTCGGTTCGGTTATTATTCGGTTGTTCTCGATCGGCTTCGGGTTTACGGATGTCTCGCTCGTTTCGGAGGTGTAGCCTCTGCCACACCTCTCACCTATTTAGTCTTCTGTCTTTTCCTGTAGTTTAGGTCTTTATCTGACAACTTGTTGTTTCTTGCAAACTGGTCCCGCGTTCGTTCGTCGCGTCCGTTCAAGCTCTCCTCTGTCTTCAAGTATCGCCTCTCGCTCTGCCTCGATCCTCGTTCGTTGTACCGACCTACGTCTCCTCGCTCGCTCGACCACTTGCAAGTCTTACACAGTACACGAATGTATCCAGATCCATCTAAATATTCTCTTCGTACAAGCACTAATCATAGTCTCTGGTAGACACTTTAGTGGGTAGGTAGTGACATACTTTAGCACCTTTCTTGTTACATGGTCGTCTAGGGAGGGAACCAAACAGACGGAAAAATCCAATATACATTACTACTAGGAACTTCGGGTTATTTCCAGTATATCAAAAGAGTGAATATGAAGCTCGGCACCATATGTATTAGAAAGACAGAGAAACAGGTAAAAGACACTGGGTAGCATCTTACAAAATGTTGCGAGGCAAGCTGCCCCTGCAGAAGCAGATGCTGGCCACAAAGTAGCTCTTGGTTATTGGGAGATGTAGATTTGGACCATGGAGCATATCCCGGGTTTTGGTATCCACTCATTGGAAGAAGGAAACAAGAACAGCAGGTTATGAATGGAACAAGTCCTTTGAGCGAGGTGCGATATATTATAGACTCTGTGCTAGAAGCGGTTGCTTCAACGCTCGATCTTGACTTGGACGTTTCACTGGCAGTACCAGAAGTACTCAATCCATAATTACATCAGTTGCATTCACGACTTAAATAAGGATAGCTTAGGCCAGGTACACCTTATAACTAAGCAGAGAAGAGCAAGCATAGTGAAATGCAATTGAATTTTCAGACCAATTCTGAATGTCTTCCATCTTAAGTATTCTTACGGAACACCTAGAGTTCTTCGTGCAACCCAGTTCTGGTGCCAGTTCATGGTCTAGCACCATGACCTCTCTCAAAGTCTCGAAAGTCCATGATTTTCTTCATCTTCAAGAATACTGTATCAGCACCTCCGGTTCTGTCGATGGTGGCGCCGAAAACTATCCCCTAGAACCTTCATAGCCTGATCTGACCTCACTCAACCCATGCCTTCCTCGCTTCACGCAGCAAGCTAACAAGTGTATGCTGCCTGACTGCATGAGCTAACATCACTACATTGAAACTCTTCGTGTCCTTCCTCCACGGATCCGCTCCATTCTCTAGTAATATACTGATCAGTGAATACCCGTTCTGGTGATCTACTTTGCGTCTGAACTCCATCTCAACTGCTCGTTCAATAGTGATCTGGCCATCATGTGTTATGAACCGTCGGACTCCTGTTTGTTCTTGCTCTCGTTACTATCGCTCGACCCCTGGCTGCTTTTGTGTCTTGATTCGGTTTATGCGATGTTGTAGCATTTCCTAGTTTCTCGGCCTATCTCGTTATCTCGCTTCCTCGCTGACCTGTCTAGTCTTCGCTCGTATGATCTTCATAGCAACATCCTCCCGTTTCCTGTTGTCGTCATGGCTTAGATGCTTGGCGGTCACATCTTGTGTCATGTTCTCTTGGCGTCGATCTACGTGTCGACATCTGATTGGTTCTTGTTCTTCTTTTTGTTTCTTTCAGTTTCCATTTGTTTCCGTTAGCTTCTGTTAGTTTCCATTAGCTTTCGTTGGTTTCCATTGGTTTCCGTTTGGTTCTCTGAGCTTCCATGAACTTCTATTCTTTTTCCTTGTTTTAGTTTAGTTTAGAGTCATTTCTGTTACTTCCTATTGTGCACAGCCACCGCACAGGCCATCTCCTTTGTCTATACAAAGGGAAGTTAGTCTTCTTATATAGTTATTTCTTCACGCAACAATTCACTTGTCAACACTCTGCTTACATCTCTGAGTCTTGCCTCTCGTCTTCGACTTTACAGTCTTCTTGTTCAGCAAGCCAACCTCTGACTTGTCCTTTAACATCTTGAAAGATCAGTATTCCTGCCTCTAGTTCTCTGCTTCCCCCAATACGCCCTTGAGCCCTCCTGTCTCTTGATACTGAAACGATAAGCCTTCCAGTCCTTTGTCCTTGACCTTCGCCTTTAGTCAACCTTTGTCCTTTGAACTCTACGTTCTAAGGTTATTCCAGTCTCTTTCAGTCCGGCTTGTGATATCATGTCGCGCAGATGTGTTGATGTCTGTAGGCCCAATGAACTTGAGGAGAATACATATGTAGTTGAGACGGGTGCTTTCTGGAGTCTTGCAAGAAATAAGATTTAAGATATAGCTAGTCTCGTCATGGATTGCTGCTCCAGGCAACCGATGTCTATAATACTTGTGAGAGTGTGTACCGATATGTAGATTAGCACTAAGGGAAATGGGATGCAGAGTTAGTTTCTGGTTGTAGGTGAAAATATCTTCTGTGAGGTGAGTAGAACGCAGGGTAAATGATATTGGTGGGAGATTTCTGAGAGGAAATCCATTTCCGTTTGATTCTCTGAAAGAGTTGAGGTACTCATTAAAATCTTTATGAATCGACATGCCCGGAAGCTCAGTGGCAGAGTCGAAACTCCTGAAATCGGAGCCTGCTGATTAGTGGGTCGGGCCGAGGGGAAGTAAAAGTTCATATCTGCACTGCATGCTTGAAGACCGGAGAAAATAGCAATTTTCGAGTTAAGCCGAGTTTGCATTTCCCTTCTAACGAAAGCAGATGGGAGGTAAGCTTGCCGTTCCCGGTGAGTATGAAAGATGCGTCTGATTTCTTCGAATAGCAGTGCATAATGAATACCGGATCAACCAGTTTGATTCACAGCATTCACAGCTGCACTAGCTTCTCTTAGCCACCCTATGTGCTCGAGGCTTCCCGTCATGCAGGCTTTATTAAGTATGAGCGCGACAAGCTCCAACAGCTCTGCTCCCAATTTTGACAGTTTCGTGTACAATAACAGTAGGGTCAGCTGCGTAACGTCTTCCTGATTACGATTGTAGGGATTAGACCCAAGGAGGTATAGTAAATTGAAGAGATTAGGTCATGGCCTTCTCGCTGCGAAATGAAGGACACTGTTCCCAAAATGAGAACATCTCCCATCAACCACTGCCACTCTCAGCTCATGAAGACGTCGTAGTAATTTGAAGATCTCACCTTCGCAGATAATGTAGGCGTTTGCAACAGCAATGATGTAGTCAATATTGTTGCAAAAATGCATTGATGGAATTGTGCCGGCCTCTAAAAGTCCTAGCATTATCGTGATATTAATGCAAGGGTTCTGTTCCTCCCCAAATATTGCAATGTAAAAGGGAGTACAAGGTGGTGCACAAAAAAGACTGCTAAAAGTCGGTGTCGATCTCAAGAAAGAGAGGTGACATTTTGTGTAGGATCTGCACACAACTTCGAGCGAAACTTTCGCTAATCTTCAGGCACATTTTACCGGGCTTTTTTGCGCACCACCTCGTACCTCTATTAGCAGCCAAATCGTTTATTCGAGGAAGCAGGGTTCTGATTAGAGCAGTATCTGTGGACTTGTGGTTTGGATCAGCACCTTTCTTGAGCAAAATCCTTAGACATTGCAACTTCCCTACTCCAGCATCACGATAGTTGAATTCGCCAGCCTGACAGTCATCATAGCTACTTTCATGATAAAGAGTCGCCGAATTCAGTGGGTGCCAGCTAATGCCGTTTTCTGGTAATACAACTGCCCTCATCGCCAGCATATACTCCATGCACTTGATACTACCAAGGTAGGCTGCATAATGTAGTGCAGTCCATGAGTCCTTTACTGTCTCTCATTCCCCAAAATTTCAAGCTCTTCCTTTCCCAAAGAAACCTGACAACATCCACTGCATTCAGTTGAAAGATCCACAGTGCAGGCCGATATTCATCAATCAAATTCTCTTGCCGCGGTACTGGCAGCTCTCATCCGTCTCTAAACTAAAACTGTTCAGTTGTCCTAACTCTTCCCACCAAAGTGACCACAAACTCCAATTTTCAGAAGAGTATGACTTCCTTCAAAATCAAACCAGCGATTACCGTCTCCTTGCCCCAATCATTCCGCTCTCCATCGCTAATGATCAAAGCCTCAGCCTCACTGAAGTTTCGGAGAGCCAGCAGCAGCAAGCCTTCCATGCCAATGCTCTTCGTCCGAACCAAAAGCATTAGAAGATCATACAGATGCCAAGACCATAACTGGTGGAAGTGCTTCTAGCACTGCAAGAAACGATCCCAATCTATTGATCACTTTTCCCACACAAAAGTTGGTCTTGGCCCATATAAATCCTCCTGCAGAGGTACGGTCGATTATGTGCAGTGCGAGTTGGACCCTGCAGCATAGAGGTCGGATGCGAGGCTTGTGTCACGATCGCTGGTCCCCAAGATTGATATGAGTGTAACCGAAAGCATTGACCAGGTAGCACCGCTTGTGTAACGTAACTAGAACCTAGCGGCTTCGCCCGAGTCTGAATCCAGACTAGACCGTTTCGTGGGCCTGCTTTGCACCTTCCAGCTTTACAATACACTTCAACGTTACCTTGGTTTTGGTATATACGAGCTCACGCAGTTTGGAATCTTCAACACGTGGCTTGCTTGTCGCCAAAACCACAGTCTGAAACCGACTGGTGTCACCGGCCCGTCAGCACAGCGGTAGATAGTAAGCCTTATTTTGGGCGATAGTAGCACTGGCATGAAACAATCGGACATCGCCGACCCTGTGCTCTCACCGACGACATGCCCAGAACAATATCAAGGTTTAAGAGGCATGTATTCCCACCGTGACGTTGACTACATTCGAACTTCATCGCCAGCTCCTCCCTCAATCGTCCTCTCAAACTTCCACACGCAGTGCGTGCCTACTTTCATTCTTGTACATTCATTCATTTTCGAGCCGGTCTCTCTCTTCAAATTCCTTCTCACAAGCCCAACTACTTAAACACTTCATAATCGATAATATACAAGTACACCATGCGATTCTCCACCGTCCCACTTTTCCTCGTCCTCACCGCCGCCATCCCCACCCTCGCCTTCCCAACACACTCGTCAACATCACCAGAAGACAAAGTGGCAGTAGCCCTCATAAACTACTTCCTCAGCGCCTCACCTTCATACGGCCTTCGTCAACGATCCGAGTTGGATTTCGAAGATGAAGACAAATCCGCCTTCATACCTGCAATTCTTGGCGGTCTCTTGCCGATTGTGACGATGCTGCCTGGTGGAGAGATGAAGACTTATACCAAGGAGGAATTGGAGAGACAGAGGGCTACGGGACGATATGGGATACCAAACGGTGCTGCAAATAGGGCTATTTAGAATGGTTTCGTGTGGAGTTGGGGTGAGATCTTGAAGGATGGTGGTCGCAGGCGGGTACCGGAACTCGGAGCTTGATTGAATTCGAAGATGGTGATACGAGTCATGGAGGTTGAGCACCATTATGCTACCAAAGCTTCAAGTTCGTTCAAGGATTGAGAATTTCAAAAGAGTTGAGCTTTACGTACAACAGCTGAGGCGTACGTCGTGATCAATCAGTGAACCCGTACGGCCCAGCCCAACTGCTACTAGTAGTGGGGTCGGTAGGCAGTCGGTGAGGGCAACAAAATTAAGTTTCCCCAACCCAAGGCTCGAACGTGTGATCTTCTCAACGCTGAATTGCTTCTTTTCCCTACAATCCGCTTGGCCACAATGACCATCTATAAAGTGCTTTGTTTAGTGGTTTGTTCTCTTCTAGCTGAGACTTGCAATGGGGGTTTGCAGCCAAGGCTGCCTCTCCTTCCTCAACAGGTCGACCTTGTCGGCTTCCTCATGAGGACCGCTCCCGCCACCCAACAATCTTCCACAAGTCTTCCTCTCTTCTTTTACAACCACCGAGCAGCAAACATCACCGATCACCACACAACAACTCGACGAAGAAAGGGTCTCTTCACCGCCGACGGAGCAGCGAGCTACGCTCCAGCTACCGCTTCGCTCGACAGGCTAATACCATTCGATAACGACCCCATATTCGTCAAGTTCTTCTTCGCTCAAAATTCTACTCTTGTTCTCTTTTCACTTCGCCACTTTTGTGATTTCCATCAACATCTCGTCCAAACTTTCTCCCTGTTCCTCTCTCATCTTCAAACTCGGTACCGAACAAGTCCTCCTCAAACGTCTTCCTTTCAGTTCTTCTCTACTCGCCCAAACAGCCGGCAAAGGTATCCCCAAACCTTCTTGCTGTTCCATCAACAGTACTGCTTCTTTCAGTTCAGCTTTTCCCTTATCCCAAGCCCGTCTGATCCCTCCATCAAACGAACTGCCCCCAAACCTTCAATCAATCAATCCTGACAGTCACAAACATACTTTGTGCACACCTGGGATGATCAACTGCTAACACAGATTTAGAACACAGTCGATCCTATACTCCGATTCAAAGAACACAATCTGACTCGGAGGCTTCAACAACATCGTTACTACCAGTTCGACATCCGAGACTCACAAACTCCGTCGACCAGCTCATTCACTCAGTGCTACGAATCTCTCTCCAGATCACTTCCCCTTGCAAGCTTGGTCTCATCTTCGACTTTCGTTCTTGCTATCCGCACAACTCAACTCATCACTCGCACTTCTCCTATACATCAAGTACAACTTCAATCTGGGTCAGTGGCAATGGTCGGAACTTCCTTCAAGATGAAGTCTGCTGGCGGAGGGACTATCTTGTCTGGCATTGGCTTTTGCTTCCTGTTGAGGATTATGATGATTTTGAGCCTCCTTTTCAACTCCAACATTGTCCATGGACAAACTCTCCGATTCAATGGTACCTACTGTTGGAAATATCGATCCGGCAGCCTGTAGGCGTTCCACGGCAACGCTGTACCGAGTGGCACCTTCGTGGTCCTTCCATGGTCGGGGGTTGACGCCACGGCGTCCTTGGAGGATATAAGCCGTCGTAGCCAGCACCTTAGATAGACAATACAATCAACGTTCACTCGCATTCTTACACGTTATCAGCACCACAAGCTCCAACGGAACTATCTTACTTTAAACCCACACTTCATCTCTTTACCACCTCTAAAACTTATCCTTATACGAACCTCTTGCCTTACGCCTTACGTACGCCAAGACATCAACAACAACAACACCACAACACCACACGAATCCATCCCGCGCGTCGCTAACCATCACCATGTTCACCAACACCTTCAACAACAACGTCAATCTTGTCAAGACTCTCATGACCATTTTCCAGGGAACACCAATTCTCCATGATAAGAGCGACTACCAGCCCTGGAAGGATGCCATCATGAGCAAACTCACACTTGCTCGTGCGACTGGGCTGGCTGACGGTACGGATACGGGTCCCACGATTCAAAACGTCAAGACGTACGCCCAGGCACTAATCGGCTCACGACCAACATCATCCTCCAGCTCCAGCAACCCATTCGAAGGCGTAGAGGGGATCCTGCCAACTGCAACAAATGGACCTCCTCATGAGAACACAAGACGACATACGAACCAGAACTCGGAAACGCCACAACCACAATCACCACCTTCGCAAGACCAGACCCAAGTGCATCAACAGCTGCAGGTTGTTCTTGATCAAGCCAAGGAGGAATGGAAGACCAGGAAGCAGACAATCTTCATCTTGATCAAGGACAGTCTTGCGGCTGAGATCAGATACAGAGCAAGACCGTATACGGAGGAGCACGACATCAAGGGGCTCTTGGAGGATCTGAAGGCAACGTACTCAGTGAAGACGCTGGGTGATGTCTCACACCTATACAGAGGATATCTTCTTGCGCAGATGCGTGATGGTGATCATCCCAATGAGACTGTTGCCCAATACAACGAGCGACTGAGGGAGAAGAGGGAGAGATTGGTCACAGGGCTTGGAGGACGACTGGACCCTGACGCCATGCGTGCTGTGCTGTATCTGGAGGCTATGCATGCCTATTATCCGTCTGAGGTCAAGATGATCTTAGACTCTCCACAGACTGGAGCTACGCCTGGCTCGTCTGGTGGGGAGGACTTCAGAATCCTCAGCTTGGACCATGTTATGTCACGGATGGAGACGCTAACCTCCATGTCTTCAGAACCCGCATCCCTCAAGGCACTGAAGATCTCAGTTACGGGCAATAGTCAGCATGGAGGAGGATCTGGGAAGAAAGGAAAGGGCAAAGGTGGCAAGGGGGGAAAGGGACGCCAGCATGGAAAGCAACAACCACCAGTCACGCATACGGACTTCAGCACTGGGGCTGTCACCAAGCCTCAACCACTACAACAGTGTGCTCTATGTGGACAGACCAACCACCCAACAGAGAAATGCTACAGCTTGGCCACAGCACAGAAGGCTGTACGGGAGAAGTCCTCTGGTGGAGCCTCTGGTCCCAAGGATTCCTCAGGTTCGTCTGGCAGCGTTCTACGGGGCAACAAGAGCAGGCTCTGCAGAATCCGTAGCGCGCGGGCAAAGGCTGCAGAGATGGAGAAGAAGTCAGGAGTACGCTTTGCTCCCTGGGGCGTGGACTCAGGCACAAATGAGCCCATGACTAGTGATCTCTCCGTTTTTGATGCTGGTACCTTCAGACGCTTCCAGAAGCCTGTTGGTATTGAGTTGGCAGACAAGTCTACCATGTGGGCTCACGGATGGGGTACAGTCACTATCAACCCCAACCTGGTCTACAAGGAGGTCTTGTATGTCCCTGTTCTTGGTGAGAATCTCTTGCCTACCTTCCGTGAGTGCGGCAAGAACAGAGACCTGATGTTCTGCATGGTGGATCGTACCTGTGATATCATACGGGATGAGCAGATCATTGTTACTGCAACAAGAGACGATGACTTTGGGCTCTACATTCTCTATCAGCCACTGCCAAATGCACAGGCTCCTCTTTCAGCAAACCTGGCCACCACTCGGAAACGGAAGGCTGAGAGTCCACCTACCTACGCACAGGTACTCACGTCTGGTATATCTGCCACGCCAGCCACTCTCAATGGTCTATCTGCTCTTGCTGCTCGCACAAAGCCAATTGAGATGAAGAAGGAGGAGGCACGTCAATTGCTCTCTTACTGGCATGTGCGGCTTGGTCACTGTAGCATACCTCGCATGCGCCAAATGGCTCTGGAGAACCTGGTGGAGGGAATGCCAACAAAGCAGATCATTACTGCGTCTGGCTATAATCTACGAATGGAGTGTGAGGCGTGCAGGCTAGGGAAGGCTGTACAGCATCATCATACAAAGTCTGCAGGGAAGAATCCGCCAACAGAACCCCTCCAACGCCTGCATCTGGATGTCTGTGGTCCGTGGAAGGTCCCAACGCTTGGCTCCTCACGCTGCAGCTACAAGAAGTCTGGGATTCCGCCTGGAAGTAAATACTTTCTCAGTATAATGGATTCATTCTCTGGGTACTCTTGGGTCTATTTTTATGCATCCAAAAGTGACTACTATGATGTGATCCTCAGTCACTTGAAAATGCTCAAGACGTCCTACCCGCACTTCCACGTTGCCAAGATCAGATGTGACCAGGCAGCAGAGTTCGTCTCTGAGCCCTTCCACGCGTATTGCAAGGCAGAAGGCATCTTGCTAGAGCTTACGTCTGCCTACGCACATGAGCAAAATGGAGGAATTGAGAGGCTGCACCGTACGCTCACTACAATGGCCAGAACTATGATGTTGACATGCGGGTTGCCAGAGGCGTTCTGGGGTTTAGCAATAAAGGCAGCATGCTATATCCGCAATCGTCTCATCAGTAAGAGCGTTGTCAAGAAGGTTGGCTCAGCTGTGCCATATGCGGTCCTCAACAACCATCCACCAGATATCAGCAATCTGATACCCTTTGGGTCCTTGGTCTACGTGACTATCCCGGAGGAGAAGCAGGTGAAGACTGTCTCTGAACCCCGTGCTCAGAAGGCAATCCTCGTTGGTTATACGGAGACTGCCCACCAGTGGCTGGTCTACAACCTGACGACTTTGACTGTGGACCTTGTCCGTGACGTCACACCTGGGGAGGGATTCCCGGCGTTGGACTATCTGAAGAAGAAGACAGCGTCTAAGGTATTCCCTTTCATTGGCCTTCCTGACGTAGGAGAGTCAGAGAGGAATGCAGAGGGTGAAGCCCTGCTCTCTCTGGCCACGGCAATGTTAACACAGCCTGAGCCGCAACAGGCAAAAGTCCAGACCACGCAGCCTCCACAAGAGTCTACCACTCAGCAGCAGAGCCCTAGTCCACCTCCTGGATCCATGTTTGAGGGGGGATGTCAGAATGATGTCAATCAAGGATCCAGTGCACGTCAAAGTGCATCTCCCAGCCTTGCACCTCTACAGGAGCAGCAGCAGGAAGATGAGGAGGAACCTCCCGTAGGACAAGCGTCTACGTACGAAGAGGGCCCTCACTTGGAACATGTGTCCACAGATGAGGAGTACGACTCAGATTGCATTGTGGTAGATGCTCCATATGTGCCAGGATATTGGATTATGGCAGACAAAGCCGTAGTCAGAAGGAAGTCGAAGAAAGCTTGCCGTCAACACTGGCAGTCATCTGTCCAGCAGCCTATCTCCCGCAAGGATGTCCTAGAACCTCTACCTAGGCGGAGATTCAATGCACGAGTGCACAAGGCGAAGGTTCGTTTAGCCACACGCCTGTCAGAGCTGGACCTTGACGACCCACGCTCTTACAGGGAGGCTATGGACTCGCCATATGCTGAGCATTGGAAGCAAGCCATGGACGAGGAGATGGGATCTCTGGGGAAGACTGGCACATGGACAGGCGCCAATCTGCCTAAGGGTAGATCTGCGTTGACAGTCAAGTGGGTGTTCACCAGGAAGCTCCAGGTGTCACCAGATGGAGAAGAGTCCATCAGGTACAAGGCTCGACTGGTAGTGCGTGGCTTTGAGCAGAGGTACGGGATTGATTTCCACGACACCTTTGCACCTGTCATTGCCCACAAGACCATTCAAAGTTCGGATCCTACTGGCAGCCTCTGCAGTGGAGAGGTACCATGTACATCAAATGGATGTCAAAACGGCTTTCCTCAACGGAGAGATTAAGGAAGAGATCTATATCCTTCCGCCTGAGGGTTATAGCATGCATGAGCTGCCAAATGTGGGCAAGCCGGCAAAGCAGAAGGTCCTACGACTCCGCAAGTCCCTCTACGGTTTGAAGCAGGCACCACTGGTATGGAACAGTACAGTCACCAAGTACCTTACTCAACGTCTGGGTTTCTACCAGTCAGAGGAAGATCCTGGTCTGTACATCCGTCCGGATATTGTGCTGGCTCTCTACGTAGATGACATGCTACTTTTCAGCAAGTCATGGGAGACGATCCAGGAGATCAAGGACGCACTCAGCAAGGAATACCTTATGAGTGACCTCGGGGAAGCTCGCCGTTTCCTAGGCATGGAGATAAGTATATCTCGCACGGAAGATGACATGAGCATCTCCGTTGGCCAGGAGAGGTATATCACAGATATCCTCAACCGCTTTGGGCTCCACGACTGCCGTGGTTCTGACTCACCAATGGCAGAGAATGGGCGTCTAGAAAAGGCGCCTGAGGGATTTGAGCAAGATGAAGACAACGTCAAGGTATACCAGCAAATGCTGGGTTGCGCCATGTACGCAATGACCTGCACAAGGCCAGACCTGGCGTTCAGCATGTCTCATCTGAGTCAGTTTAGCTCGAATCCTACGTGGGAGCACCTCAAGGCCCTCAAGCGAGTATACCAGTACCTACAGCGTACAAAGAACTGGGTCCTCAAGTTCAAGGGTCCTGGAGCCAACGAGGACGCAGAGCAGTATAGGCTACATGCCTACTGTGATGCGGATTGGGGAGGAGACAAGATGGAGAGGAGATCTACGTCAGGGTACTGTGTGTTCTTGGGTGGAGCATGTGCTGTGTGGGCATCAAGACGTCAAGCGTCAACTGCAGCTTCATCGACTGAGGCTGAGTGGATGTCATCTGCCCTGGCTACTCAGGAGCTGTTATGGATACGGCATCTGCTCCTTGAGCTGGAGTACTTCATTGACCCAGCACACCCAAAGCCTAAGGCACCACGCCTCCACCATCCGAACTCACAGCACTACCTCAACCCTGCGGCTGACGAGCTCTTGCCAATCTCTGACAGAGAGCCATGGCCTACGACTCCTCTCTACAACGACAACCAGGGTGCGTGTATCATTGCACGCAATCCAGAGCACCACAACAAGTTGAAGCATATTGACATTGCTTACAACATAACCCGCAAGCGTTGCTGTGGTCCCCTTGGTACTCACGAGCTGGATATGATCAAGATTGACACGGCCGTCAACACTGCTGACGTTCTGACCAAGCCCCTGGGCCGGCCTTTGCACATCAAGCATACTGAGGGATTGGGCTTAACCCCTATATAGAAGATACCTCAGTTAAGGGGCCGTAGCTAGCAATTTATGGGGCCGTCGCTGTCATTCTTGAAGTTCTACTACGGTCACGTGACCTCATAGAATGGACTGGCCGTAGGGGTCGTCAAGAGTAGGAAATTGCCAAGGCTTGGCAGTTCCCTGATGATCTCTGATTATCTATTTACACTAGTCTAAATGGGGAACCACTGCTGCACGTGACCACCATCAAGGCATGACTCAGGGGGTTGGGAGCTACAGAGTCGGGGAAATCTCCACACGGGGTCCTCAGCAGCAGCCCATCACCTTTGAGTCATGCCTGCACACTACCATACCTCAGGCATATGTCAAGTCAAAGAGTGGGGGATATCTCCACACGGGGTCCTCAGTGACAAAGTGACAAAGCCTGCCCAAAGAGTCGGGGATATCTCCACACGGGGTCCTCATTGGTGGTGGTGATGGTGGGCGACGGCGAACACGGCAACGGCGAGGTTGTTCTGGTTGAAAGCACGACGCGACGAACCCAACGCCAAACTTCGTGGGGCGCTGACTAAACGGCGCTAGCGCTGGATCTGAGAGATTATCTGGATAATCACCCCTGGTGACACCTGCGCACTCGGTAAGTATCCACCCTTCGGCATCACCATGGAATCGGCTTCGTCTCGAGGGGCCGTGTTGGAATATCGATCCGACAGCCTGTTAGCCGTGCCGAGTGGCACCTTCGTGGTCCTTCCATGTTCGGGGGTTGACGCCACAGCGTCCTGGGTATATAGGCCGTAGTACCAGCACCTTAGATAGACAATACAATCAACGTTCACTCGCATTCTTACACCTACGTTGGCAGTCAGAATACAACGACCAACCTGGCAGCAAACGCTACATTCGCTTTGAACAACACCAGATCTGATCCCTTGGATACCGCCCAAACCGGCTTGGCAAAGCTGACCTGGCCATTGGGTTATTTTGAGTGGGACAATTCATATTGGAAGGCGATACATAATGCCACAGGCATTTGGGAACTCCAGAAAGGTAGGCTCCTTGGCGAAGGGGTATCGGTTGCTATCTTCGACTTCGGATTTTACCTCGACCACGACGCCTATAGTTGCCTTGACGGTAGTCAATGTCGCTTGCTGTCTGGTTGGAACTTTGCGGATAATGGTAGGTCCCAAAATGCTGCGATATCAGAGCACATACTAACTCTCCGAACCCAGATGATAACCTTCTCCCGTTCTCCGATCAAGATTTTGCGGCAAGCCATGGAACAGAAGTGTCTTTGGCCGCTACCGGAGGAAACAAGTTTCTTGTTGGACCGATGCCTTTGGGGAACATGTTACCGGTCAAGATCGGACACAACAAAGCGAAAAAGTTCGGCCCGGATGGTGAGCGTGTGACTCAGTTGTCCGAAACAGACTTCAATTCCAGTGACCCCAAAGATCTCTCTAAGGCTATTGAGTTCGCCCAAACTGCCGGCTGTCATATCATTTCTATGAGCTATGGACCTCCCACGGTAAGTTGTATTCTTAACATTCCACTGGCTTGGTTTTGTGTAGTATTAAGTTCCATTGTTCTGACACTGGGGGATTCTTAATTTTAGTCTTGGTCAAGCAGAGCCTGCCCCGTCTACCTCGACGAAGTCGCGGACAACGGCTACCTTCTCTTTGCATCACCTACAAATGACGGAGAAAAAGGAGTGTGCACGCTTACGCTACAATCCTCAGCCCAGAAGGTAATTGCTGTAGGCAACTATGATTCTGGCTATATTCCAAGTTTTGAGCTGGTTGCGAAGATACGTTTGGAAGATGCTCGCTCCGCACAGGAGTTGAGATTCGGTATTGTAAGTCAATCACTGGAAGAGAAACCTCAACTGCATGCTCGAACTGACAGCTAATCTTTTGCATTAGATTTACTCGTTCGGCAATGTTCCTTTCGGGAAGAAAGTTCTACGCCTTCAGGCCTTTCGCAGCGAACAGTCAACTGACGTCACCGAGCCCTACGGCTCAGATCTTTGCTCGCTTCAAGACTACGATCCGGACCTGCCGGTCCGTTTCCCCCCTCGCACAATACTTCTGGTTAGAGTATCGCTCGTACGAAAACGAAACCGCTTGACAGGCGAATATTGCCTGGACAGAGTCAACGATTTGCTTGACCGTGGTGCATCGGGTGTGCTCTTATGGACTCCAGAGGTCGATAAGCAGAATGTCGCCCGGGAAGAGCCGCCTATCAAACATGAAGGAAAGCCTGGTAAGCCTGCTTCCTTCATTCAGTCTCGAGATCTTGTGGCATGCATGGGAGCGCATTAGATGTATAAGGGTGCTAATACGAAGGGGTCCATTTTAGTGGGATGGTTGCTTGATGACATTATGGTCAATCTTCTGCTTACAGCACTCTCCGCACGTGGTTCAGATTCAGCGTCCGTTACATTCCCTTTGACACCGAAGATTATGGCGCTCAAAAATCCCACAAGTGATGGGCCAGGGGTAAGAATACTCACAGAAAATCCTCAAGTATACAATCTTTGGTTGCTAACAAAGTTTATAGCTACATTCTACGTCAGGTTCAGGGCCCACCTGGGACCTCAAGTTCGGCATCGACATTGTCACACCCGGTACGGAAATTCTGCTTGCTGAAAAAGGGGGGTACGGGCCCGGTTCTGGTACCTCAGTAGCGACTGTGAGTCAATACCGCCTTCTTATCAAATGTACTTGGTACTAACGAGATGCAAATAGCCCATTGCTGCCGGAGGCGCAGGTCAAGTCCTTGCCGCAAACATTCGGAGAGACGGAAAGATCAAGGCCTTATCACCCGATGCAATTTCTTTGTTCCGCTCGAGAATGATCCACTCTGCTCGCCCCGTCCCTGCCCGAGCATCCCAGCATCACCTCGTAGCCAATCCCGACCATCCTAGCCTAATCGTCTACGAACCGCCATGGAAGACAGGCACAGGTGTCGTTAACTTCACCAACATGTACTTCACAACTCTGGAGCTCAGCCCAGACAGCATTGAGCTAGGCGATATCTCAGCAGGATTATCAAGGACGCTCCAGCTTACGTTCCGCAATCCCACCGATAAACCAGAGTCTATTCGAGTTCGTCATCACCCAGGACCTGGACAATATCAAATCACCGAGCTGGACCTCTCAGGGCCGTACATCCCAACGTCCTTGCGTATTCCAACCTACTTCAATGAGTTCGATGAGGAAGATGACTATGATATGAATCTTGCAGCAAAAGTAGTGATTTCTGAGTCCGAAATCATCGTTCCGGAGAATGGTGAGAAGAACATCACTTTATCTTTTACGCTGCCGGACTTGGCACCAGCACAGAGAAAACGATTCCCACTCTACGGTGGCTTCATTTTTGCTGTGAATCAGGACGATGACGAGTTTACTTGGGCCTACTTCGGGCTTGCGGCGTTATCTGGCGACACTCCTTTACTCATGCGTGAACCTCAACTCCGATGGATGAAAGTCGCAGAAGAGCGAGGTTTTCAAGACGTGCCAAAGAGGGACGTTGTGGACATCAACAAATCCCCGGAAAGCACCTCGACGGACTCGACGGCCTCAAATACCTCTCGACTCGCATCCCTTCACGTGTCGCTCGCTTCTGGTGCGGAATTCATGGCAATCGACTATGTCCTCGCCGACTGGAAGCCAGGAAAGCAAGGTGGCTGGGAGTATCCACAAGTCCTTGGGAAGCACGGTTATTGCGGATCGATAGCATATATGAGGCACATAGATCGTTCACCTGCGGACCCCAGATTTCCCGGATACTTCAACAAAGTGGCTCTCGATGGCAGTGCGTTCCATGTGGAGGAGAACATCGTCAAGAAGATCAAACTAGAGTCTACCACTGAAAACTTGTACAAGGTTCGGTTAATGGTACTGAGGGTTGGAGGAAACTATTCAAAAGAGTCGGATTATGAGGCCTGGACAAGCTCTCAAACATTTCGAATAGTGGAATAACGAGGGCCTAGGGATAAGGGTGTAACCAGTTAATGATTCAATGGTGTCGGGTCGGTGTTACCGTGCATGGCCGTAGGCTTCGCATATATGCCGGTTGACTTAACTATTCTTAAGTTATTCAAGTTGAGGTTTATGTCTCTGGAGAAAACGTACATATTTATTAGAATAGCAGATGTTCTTTTCTCGTTTGGCGGACGTCGTCCGGTAATAGTGTCGCTTCTGATCGAGTTCAATGAAGTAGGCGTAGGCTTCAGTATTGGCCAGCACAATCCATTAGTATGATGAGGAACTCATGAGAGCATTGTGTTTAAACTGTAGCAATTTCGCTCGTATACCATCTCGCTCCTAGTACTCTCCAAAGGTCCCTGTTAAAACCTATAAGCTGGCACACGGGTCGTAACTGATCTGAGAAGAGCAGATACAGCACAAACTGTGTCTCAAGTTCTCAAGGCCGGAGCATTGGAATATTCGGCAATTCCCCATCTGAGCTCATGAGATCCTCTATGGTTCTGTTGCTTTCGCATCCTCCTTCGCGAATTCGGCCAGATAACTTTTATCATAGAAGGTGGATGAGACTTTGATTCCTCCCATTCCTTCGCCATCTTGGCTTCTAACCAAGCTGTATACTTTGGAAAAAAATCTGCAAAAGGATACGGCCTCCAGATTATGGGTTCTCGAATTCCCACCGATAGGTTCCTCCGATACTGTTCATATAATGCCCAATCTGCTTCTTCTGCACTTCCCAAAGGCTTATGTAAGTCGGACATTGCACCACGCTCCCTTCTCTCTTTATACTCCGAAAGCTCCTCTATGGGAAGCCTCGGTAGTGGTGTCTCTATGACACTGACGACTTCCGGAAACCCCAATAGTAGCGGGTCAGTTCCCCAGCCTCGTAAACCAAGGCGAATCCATGTGCAGGGTTCGTCCGGTTCTCGATGGAGGATCCTGTACGGAATATCGAGTTGCTCCAAATTCTCGACTAACGTGCGTTCTTTCTGATGATGTCCAGTCAAGTTAGCAGTTGCCTATCCGCCTTGACCATGCGATGTACGCTGGCTGGCAGCAGAAGGGAGTGGATGGAGAGATCGAGAGAGGCGACAACGTGAACGTACCGCAAAAACCAGACCGGGAGTAAAGCAGAACCGGTAGTCAGCACCGACCATAGAGTCATAAATGGCACGCGCCATACGCTCTCCCTTTGCTCGGCGTTTTTGACGCAGCAATTCAACTTCGGCATCGGTTCGTGTCCGGTTGTACGTGCCAGGAGGTGCGCAACGGTCGCTTAGGGCATTCTCTTTGACATCTGCAATGGTTGCAAAGGTGTTGAGGAGTAGAAGAAACAGCGAGAGATACTGCGGGGAAGCATTTAAAAGTCGCACCATACTGGATATCGTCAATAATAGCGGGGTTGTAGAGGTAAGAGAAAGTCAACCAGAAGACCAGTTGACAGGTACTAGGTGCATGCATTCTGCTTTACTTTTCCCCGTAAGGGTGACATCATGATCGCTGACACTGCATCAACGAGTCAGGGGTATGCAAATGCTTTGCCCCTCCAACAGCTTGAAATGCTAAATGTAAAGTATTTAATTAGCGTCTGACCAAGCACAGGTTCCGTGGTGTAGGGGTAGCACGTTGGATTTTGATTGCTTGTGTCCGAATTCCAACAACCCGGGTTCGATCCCCGGCGGGACTTAATTGAAGGACATGGCCAGCCTCCCTACTCCCAGGGTTATAAGGCGATACCATATAGAATACTGGAATACGACCCCAGGCTGTTCAAAACTTTCTTGATTCTCTCGCATAAGTAAACAAATGAGACTGTACAAATCAACAACTCAATCGAGACAACCGCACATATGACACTATTTGAAATGTGGTGAGCGTACAAAACTGTGTCGTTTAGAAAACAATCGCATACTGTTCCATTTAGAAAACGATGTAATGGTTCAGGTAGAACCAAACTTACTACCTATGTCATGCAGTTGCGTAGCACTTCACACAGTTGTAATAACTCATACCAGTCTGTACAGTTGGCAAACTCAAAGAAGCGACCGTGTGTGACAATGCCGATGTCTTTCGGGTAGTGCTAAATAAGCGAGAATCCCAGACTGTCCGAAATCGTCGTACACTCTGTTAGTTACATATCCGTCGCACCCGATTCCCAACCGTGCATTACAGCAACAGACAGACAATAATATCAGAGAAAACAGTACTATTCATGCTAATCTACAGAAAATAATCAACCGGACCATGAAATATACACAACCTGACGATCAACAGTGCAGAACAGGACGAAAAAACCACCGGGGAAAAAAACCCATTGTCCACTGTCAAACCATCTACCCTCCTACCCGATCATCCACCTACTCCATTACCCGATCACCTAGGCCACTCAAATGTTACAATAGCAAAGAAACCCATAATTCCAGCATATTGACACCATTCTGCACGCTTGCATTGGATGTTCATTGGAGTTCCATCCGCCATTTCTCGAGTATCCCAATCAAAGTCGTAAAAAGCAGAGAGAGCATTCCATTGTGCATCTGTATAGGTCTCAACCTCGGCGTAGTCCTGGGGTGCGTCATCGTAAACGGTGCGGTCTCGGATGCGGTGTGGGATTCGGTATTGACCAGCATTGGCAAAATAGGTCCACCAATAGCCGATAGCATTGTAGACCTGGATCTGCAGAAGCAGCATGCTATTCTTTGTTAGAAAAGAGAAACAATACAATGAGATAGACAGATTGCTTACATGCTGGCCATGATGGCAGGAAAGAAGTCATTACAAGGTCGGGTATGATCTCCATTACCATAGCGGACATAAGGCTTGCGCCCAATGGTTGTTGGTGGTCCAGGTCGTCCGGGGCGTACCATGATGGAGCGAGTTGAGGTCTTCGAGATGATTCACGGAATGAGGTCGGGCTGATGGGCAGCGAGGGCTCGAGCCGGGATGAGACCGGACGGTGATGGGGGGTTGAGTCGGGCTGGATGGGCAGCGAGGGCTCGAAGCCGGGATGAGACCGGGCGGTGATGGGGGATTGAGTCGGGCTGGATGGGCAGCGAGGGCTC
>ML119716.1:4254-120928 GCA_003788565.2 Ascobolus immersus RN42 | reverse complement strand
GCCGGGATGAGACCGGGCGGTGATGGGGGATTGAGTCGGGCTGGATGGGCAGCGAGGGCTCGAAGCCGGGATGAGACCGGGCGGTGATGGGGGATCGAGTCGGGTTCCGGGCTGAGCTGATATGTTGAAGAGCTTCTAATCGATCAGGTACAGAGATGGATAAATTCGAGGAGGTGTAAAGTGAAAGATAGATACTGTTTGGTGCCATCATGGGCCATCATGGTGGCTACTTATAGCCCAAAGTTAGCAAGAATCCAGAGCACGAACACGTCTGTCGTTGGAATGTTGACCTGTCAGAATGTTTCGGGTTCGGGCTGCACGAGCGCAAGGAGGCGCGAGATGATGCTTCCGTCCGATGTACGGCCATCATATCTGGTGCTGAGGTTGATGAATGCAGAGCTGTAGATGTCGAAGAAAGCGCGACTTGATGGATACCGTGACGTGGGTGGAGGGCGACGGAGAGGATTCGCGTTGTGTGTTTGTTTCTTCAAAGGAGATGGGAAACGTTACGGTGAAAAATCCAGCGATGAATGGCGCCTTGGCGTGACAAGGAGAATTCCAGGGGTTGGGATGACTAGATAGGGCTGTAAGGATCCAGCGAATCGGACCACTCATGATTGTTGTTTAGAGTGCCTTGGCCCCCGAACGTGTGATTTGCAGTTGTGCGTAGGAAAACTGATGCAAAGCTACCCAAGTTGGCAACCTTACCCGCTTCAATCCGATGAAGCTTTCGAAATCATGCTATTCACTGGAAGTCGTACAGCCCGATATCACCCACATGAAAACTGAGCCCATATTACTTTGATCGTGATCTACAGGGCACACTACCTAGATACAAGAAGAGACAATACAGACTACACAGAGACCGGGCCTAATCCCATATCAACATAACGCATCGCTACAAGAACACACCAGCATAAGAAGATCCACATAAACTGCCGACCGTGGTAATAACAGAAAAAAACCAATTCCAGACCAGCAAACGAGAGCAATATGATAGGACCTGGCGAAAGGATGGTCAGTTCAGTAAACGTTCGAGGTTACAGGAGACAAACCTTGCCATATTGACAGAAAAACGCCATCCCAACCAATCACCTCCCACTCTCTCTGACTACAGTTGCCATGTCGATCCTACGTTTGCCCTTTAGCGCAGCCTGGGAGCGAGTAACTCTACCAGGAGTGCGAAGAACTTCGGCAACACTTGTTGAGTCGAGTTTCGAACGCTTGGCCTTGTACTTCTTTGAGCTGTAATCCGGCAACCAGATTGACCCGCTTGAAGAATCCCCAACACTCTCACTGGCAGTGCTGGATCCGAAAGAGGTGGTGCGCTCCAAAACAGTACTCTGGCCATCCTCATGCTGATACCCACCTTGCTTCTGACTTGCAAGAAGCTCCTTCGTAACAAGTCGAGGGGTTCCCACCATCATGTCCATCAAGGTTTCGCAGTGATCCTGGCCAAACTGAGCGAAAGACATAGTGCCAAGCCTGCCACTTGGGAAGAGTCGGTGAATAGCGGCTTTGTCAAGACTCGCGACAATGTCCGGCTTGAGGTTGTGGTAAAGGCAACTGACTGGGACACTGATCTCTCCATCCTGCCAGCCTGAATCGGAGCTCCACATCAGAACTTTGGGACTTTCACGGTAGCTGTGCACCATCTCGTTTTCTCCTTCCTTCTCCACATAATCCCAACTCTGGTATTCGATCGTCTTCTCGTCATTGTCGGTGTTGATCATGATGGCAAACATCATTACAAGTAGTCCACATGCTCCCATAATGACGTTTCTGCACTTCCTCGCGACCTTGGTGTATTGTTGGGTGTATGCTATCTCTCCTGCAAAGATCGGGTAGACGAGATCCTCGACTTTGTTTGACAAGACATGAATCTGAACGTCGGGACCAACATAGGTCACAAAGTCTTCTTTCTGCTCCACGTCGGCGACGAGCAATCTCGCAGTGCCCTTGGTTCGCCAGCCCCTGCTGTGTATGTCGAGGCTCCCAGCAGCAAGGATGGCCGCTTCAGAACCCATTACTAAGAGGGCGCTGCCTGCCGCTTCGACGCCAGTCTCGTGGATCTCGGAAGGTAGAGTCATGCTGACGACCAGTTTGTGGCTTGTGTGGCGGTAGCAAAGGTGTAGATTATCGATCCGTAGTTCTTCCTCGAGGATGCGCTTCACCGTCCAATAATCCTTTTCTGAAATAGTGAAAGGTCGATCAAGCAGAGAGGGCGTATCGTGTGGGGTAGTGCGTCTGTTGGATTGTCCGAGGGAGCGAAGGATTATATCGACAGACTGACTTGATTCTGCTTCGAGCAATCGGCGGCGGAGCATCTGCCGGAGAAGAACAGACATATTTAAAGCGAATTTTGAATGTGGATTTGGTTGGTAGCAAACAGCGAAACAGGAGAGCAAACGGCAAAGGATTGGAGCAAACAGTGAAAAGCTCGAGCAGTTGGAACGAAGATGGAAGGATGCTAAATGGGAAAGTCCCCTTCACCTTCCCAATTCTGCACCCTACAAGGCGATTGATTGGTCGACGCGGTTGGTACAAGCTCAACATGCATCGGAGAATGGTAAATCCGACTATACGGCCAATGAACGACCAATGACAGAACTTCCCACACGAAAATTTTCACCCAGACCACGTCATGGGGGTGGGCACGATTGTGGCAGACAAACCACCACCCGAGCCTCCGGGCTGGCATCACATCTCACCAGTGGCCCCAATAAATGGAGTTTAAACAAGTAAAAAAGGGCGATAAAGTGCCCTAACTGCACTCCGCTTAGAGGCTGTAGCTAATGCAGGTACATTAAATGCGAGCCGATGTTATCGCGATTTTGACAAGAGGGTGAGCTAAAAATACATAAATGGAGCCGCAAGCGGACGGGTCGCTTGTCTGGTTACACACACTCTGTTCAACGCCAAGTGTTTTGCAAATTGAAAATTTCTGGCCCCTCTTCTCCATCTCTCTTTTCCAACCAGCACCGTACATTTCGTCCTCGTTGATCGAGTCCCCCGAGGGCTGAGCTACACTGGTCTTTCCTTCATTTCTCTTTCTCTTTCCCTTTCTCTTTCCTTTCCCTTTCTCTTTCCTTTCCCTTTCTCTTTCCTTTCCCTTACCTATCTTCCGCCTGTCTTTTCCTTTTCAGTTCCCTACACCTGTCTATTTTCCTTGATCGTTTCCTTACACTTGACTCTTTTCCTTTCTCTATTCCACACGCCAGCCTATTTGACTTTCTCGATACCTCACGATTGTCTATTTCCCTGCCTTTGTCTCGCACACCGCACGATCTGTCATTACCGAAATTTTATCAGTCTGAATTCTAAAGCGTCACTATGGGTGGAGCCAAGAAGACCTCTCCCAGCAAGGCCGCGAGACGTTCACCATCAAAGGAGCTTGGGCCAGACACCGATGGAGATGAAAGTGTTGGCAAGGAGCAGGCAGCGGAAGAGCAAGATGAAAATGAAGATGAGGAAGAAGATGATGAGGACGAGGGCAAAGAGAGGTCCGGAGGCGAAGAGCCCGACCAGAACGACAAAGAGGCTTCGGATGAAGAGTCTGCGGACGAGGAACTGCCACCACAGCTGGTCCTAAGTCTCAGCGATTCGCAGCTCCTATACGGTCTCGGAACTGTTTATCTCCTCACCTCCGACACGGCATATACCAAGACCTACGGCGATGACATGCGGAGGTGTACGAATGAAATCAGATTTGCGACCCCACCGAAAGAATCGCGAACTGGAGAGGATGAGTTTGAACTCCCGGCTCTGAATAGCAGGCAGTTGGAAGAGATTAGTTTTTTTCAAAAGAATCTCGCTGTTACATTCTTTTCGGTGTGGCCGGCTTCTTTCAAGGAGCAGATGATCAAGCGAATCCTTGTGAGTATTCCTCTGTTTCTTTCGATGCCTGTCTAACTCTACTAGAACATTGACCATAACCACGACCTTTTCGAAGAGGCGAAACGGAGATTTTCGAGCGGGCGGAACGGTGTTCAAAACAGATTGCTCACCAAATGTGACCCGTACTCCATCAACTGGATGAAGAAACACAAGGACTGGAGAGGTAAATTAAACGCGTACGTTGTATTGTCTCAGTGTTCATCTATGTCCATAAACTAACAAGTTTACAGCCTACCCGACAAACCATGGCACCGGCCGCCAGGTGCAGAGAAAGACGAGCTATTCCTCCCACCGTTTGAGGACTTTGTGGTGAATGAAGCCATAATCCAAGACGTATGGGCAGAGTCACGGAACGCGTTAGACTTTGATGCTCTCACATTCATCGATGCCGATGGAAAGACGGTGTTTTCCGTTTTCGGTCACGCTCTTGCCGAAAAGACACGTTTGTTGATCCAACTCAATACCTTGAGTGTAGCACTCAAAATCCGAGACAACACGTACGATCCAAAGGGCGCCCGTAATACGGCAATCTTTCCTCATTTACGGACGATCGACCAGAAGACGTGGATTCGAATTCTCGATCAGCGTCACAGCACCCCAACGAAACCAAGAGAACTAGTGTTGTGCTTCCCTCGTCCCAACCTCGGGATCAAGTACGGAGCTCGCAACAAGGGACCAGCCGCCGCTTCCGATACTTCCAACTTCGCCCCGGCCCGCCTTACCATGACCAAGACGCAAGTGCCCTTCATCTCCTCGTTATTCCCAGAAAGGAAGGTTCGCCAGAGCAAGAACACCCATGAGACTGCTCCCGACCCCCCCTCTGACACGACATCGCCAAACAAGCAGGCAGAGGAGCCCAAAAACCAAGAGAAGCAGAAAGAGAAGAAGAAGAAGAAGTCAAAGAGGCGTCGGTCTCATTCTTCATCTTCCTCCTCATCCTCTTCGTCATCATCATCCTCTTCCCATTCCGGCTCGTCGGATTCTTCGTCGGATGATTCGGATGACAAGCGTGAGAAGGACAGAAGGCGGGTTGAACGGGAGAAACACAAGCAGCGGAAATTGGAAGAGAAGGAGTACAAGGCTGCTAGAAAGGAAGAGAAGGCAAAGAGAAGAGGCGGACGAGGCAAGCAGTCAGACGGCGGGAATCGCAAAGAAAGGTCTGGAGGTAAGAAGAGAAGAACAGAAGAGAACCTCGATTCGATGCCATCTGAATCATCAGTTATGGGCCAGAATCTGGGCACCGGTTCATCCCTCTCCTTCACTCCCAGCTCTCCTCTGCTGAGTCGTCCTTCGGCCGCGGTACAATCACCTCTTGTTTCTACCCCACCAGAAGCCAGACCACATCATCTTCTGTCGCCATCACCAACCCCAGCGCCATTTGATCGCTCCTTGTTACACTTTCGTCCAGACACGAAAAAGACGTCAATTTCGCCAAGGTCGTCTTTGAGGGCTACACTCCCTCCGGCATATGTGGCAATGCAGATGCTGTCATTCCACTCTGCCGCCCCGTCCTCAGCACCCATCAAGAGTCACACTCCGGTTTCTTCCAAGATTGAGGCTCCACGCGGCTTGCCCGTTCTTAGTTCTCCTCGTGGGCTCGAATCCAATGCCTCTCATGAAGCTGGCCATTAGCATCGGTGATCCTTTTTGTCTTTATTTCATTTATTCATATCGTTTCACATTGAACTTGACATTTCATGCAATCATTGTTATGGTCAGCATGTATTCTTATTTTTTTCTGGTTATATCTGTTCCTTTATCTATATCACCGACGATATTGTCTTTGTTGTTTTCTTTTAATTACTCTTATGTCTATATGCTTAACTCGTCACGATTATGTTTTCTTTTAGTTCATATCCATACATCTCCTTTTTTTTGTTTACAACGGCTGGAATTTCAAGTCGGCTGCTGTGTCTCTTGGCCTCTATTGTTGTCAAGATGTAATTTCTAATTAATATCTCTTTTATTACGGGTGTTTATCATGAGCTGGTACACGTATTTCCTTCAACGTATTCTTGTTTGAGTCTGTCGCGAAATGTGGGTCCGCGATTTTTCATCATGTCTCTTTCCAAACATGATTTTCTTGGCAATCAATATCCATATTCGGTCTAGCGCGGCCACCGACGGGCCTGCCCTTTTCGGAGAATTGGACTGCTCTCCGTCTTTCCTCTTTTCCTTCTCTCTTGTTTGCCCTTCCTTCTTCCTTCACTCAACCCCCATCAAATCAACACAAACAAACCACCACGAACAACCAAAAGTCAATCACCATGCCGAAACGTCAAGTAAACACGAACGACGGGATTCGCAACAAGCGTTACAGGTTGAGTGGAAAGGACGAGATGGGATACACTGCTGCTGGTAAGTTTGTCCTCTCTCTTCTACCCACCCGACATCGCTAACTGTCTGTTTGCAGGTGATGGAGGAGAGGGAATCTTGGATGCTAGCGTTACCGATTCGTTCATTGCTTCTACTGGTAAGTTTGTCCTCTCTCTTCTACCCACCCGACATCGCTAACTGTCTGTTTGCAGGTGATGGAGGAGAGGGAATCTTGGATGCTAGCGTTACCGATTCGTTCATTGCTTCTACTGGTAAGTTTGTCCTCTCTCTTCTACCCACCCGACCTCGCTAACTGTCTGTTTGCAGGTGATGGCAAGGACGGTGTGGTGGGTGTTGATGCGGCCGGGTTGCTTGGGGTGTCTGCTGGTAAGTTTGTCCTCTCTCTTTCGATCCATTTATTTGGGCTTTGCTGAATGTCTGGTTGCAGGTGATGGATTGGGTGTGGTGGGTGTTGATGCCGCCGGGTTGCTTGGGGTGTCGGCTGGTAAGTTTGTCCTCTCTCTTTCGATCCATTTATTTGGGCTTTGCTGAATGTCTGGTTGCAGGTGATGGATTGGGTGTGGTGGGTGTTGATGCCGCCGGTTTGCTTGGGGTGTCGGCTGGTAAGTTTGTCCTCTCTCTTTCGATCCATTTATTTGCGCTTTGCTGAATGTCTGGTTGCAGGTGATGGCAAGGACGGAGTGTTGGGTGTTGAGTGTGATGAGGCATTTGGTTCTTCTGATTCTTATCTCTGTAAGTTCCCCTACATTCCACTATCCTTTTTTCCTCTTCGAGGTGGACGGTTTCTAATCGAGTGAAGCAAACCGTTCAGATTCTGTCAGAGAAGCATCTTCTGTTACGACCTCTCCCAACTCACCACTGGCCCCATTTCATCGATCCTCGTCCGTAGGATACTCGTCGGATTTATCCTTCCTCACCTATGATCCCCTCGAGCGCATGCGAGCCTCAACCGCACAACTCTGCGAGGCAGCCTTCGCACACTCGGGTGTGTCCACCTTCATACACGATCCGGTTGCTCAGCTAGTCGGAAACAATTCTCCTCGCTTCCCCTCTGTTGAGATGGATGTCATCATCCGAGCCAGGATTCGACAGGACGCCGATGGTGCCACCATTGGAGACATTGTGTGTGATCTGAAAGAAGAGGAGGAGATGGATGATGACGAGAACTTCTTCTCTCGGATGTCAAGCTTCACCATTGGCTGGGTATCATCGGAGGACAACAACGTGGACAACATCCGCTTCTTGTTGCAGAGCCATGAATCGCATACCTTTGTCTGCGCCACCATCACCGAGGTAATGGAAGATGGAAGCTTCCTTGTTTCTTGGGAGTTTGCCGGCGGCAGATGCTCCGCCTGGTAGAGTTGAATGATGGACGATTTCTTTTATGATTTTTTTTGTATATATTATATTTTCTCTCAAATAATAAATTCTACTACATGTTGATGCAATATGTCTGCATTGTCTGTTTTAAAGGGTATCCAAGTTCTGGCGATTGAAAGCTACATTATGGGATGAGACCTTGACGAGTATAAACAAGAAATGGTAGCACAAAGACAATGTTTGTGCAAATCCGTGGGGCTTTGTTTTCCTTCCCAAACAACATCCTTCAGCGTCTCTCGGTACCGCCATTTCCCCGCAATTCACTCGAAGACTCCGCGATGCTCCATGTCAAACATCTCTTTGTGTACGAGCCAGCCAACATTTCCTCTACTGCAAAATGTGGAGATGTCGCATTTGTGTGTGAGTTTTCCATCCATGCACATCTAGCCCACATGAGTATTTGCTGATGTATCTCTCCGTCTACAGGGACTCCGAACGACCTCATCAACGGAAACGGACGCAAGCCCAGGGTCTCGGACGAAGTGACTTTCACGGTCGTTTATCCAACCCCAGAGACGGCAGATAAGTTCAAAGATGGTCCGGGTGTCCGTCTGGTCTCGTCCAAGGATGGTCATTTTATCGGCTGGGTCAGGGTTTATGACAAGTCCATTCTGATCGAGAGGCTGGAAAAGAATATGCACATTACTGGCACTATCATGGAGGGTTACAAGAGTCCATGGGCAAACGCAGGTGGGACGAGCATTTCGGGCAGGGTGTCATTCAGAGTCCATGACGATGTCATCGGTGCCACCGGCGAAGTTGGGGCTAGCGATGAAGAGGACGTCGAGACGGAATAATGCGAGCGATAGAACGATGGATTCAGGTAGCAGTCTGGAGTCTTCGGGTGACGATTTGCTTAAGTAAGGCTTACATAATGCAAACGTTGATACACGTGAAAATCTTTTTCCTTTGCCCCACCCGATCCAACTCGACACACATGTCCATCCTTTTTGTCTCTCTCTCCCACCTAGCACTCAGCCCTTTTGGTACCTGCCTGGTTTCGCTCGCTACATCACCACCCTCTTGTATGACATTCGATCAACTCTTTCTTTTTTATCTCTGTTGAGATGTCTGTATACACATTCGATCCTGTTCGAGTCTTTCCTTGATCGCCCTTTAAGTTACAGTTGCAAATATGGCCCCAGGTCGTCGTCCGCGTCGTGCACCGCCGGTGTACGTTCCACCTCCAGCCCGACTGTCCAGAAACCGCGTCTCACGACCCCAGGCTAGACGGCCTCCTCGTCTACAGCAGATAGATGAGGACGAACAGGAGCAGGATGAGCCATCTGTCCCTCCCCGGCAGCTATTTAACTTTGCGTCGAGCGATGAGGATTCGGACATTGAGATGGCCTTTGATGTGCCGAATACCCAACCCCCCTCGTCAACCCACCACACACAGTCGGATGTAATCAACACCGCCCAAGGCCCAGTCATCCTTCCCCGCGTCTCGTCTGTTTCACCATCCTCGCGGGAAACGTCAGCATCACCTCCACCGGACGACAGAGCAGCTATACACCTAAACGAGAGGATCCGTGGCCATTCGCAGAGGTCCAGCAAATCGCCCGCGATAGAAGGTTCTCCGGAACTGCCAGAGCAAGATGGGCAAGCAGAACCAGATGTCTACGAATCTGACAGAGACAACCACCGCCAGTCCCGGACCCCCTCTCGAGCACATACACCACTTTCGGGAGATCAAGTATCAACAACTGGTGGAGCAACGAAAGATCCCGCGAACGACTCTTCCGACGAAGAGGACATCCTCATGGGAGGTATTCCAGCACAAACCAGGCGAACAGTACGTCTGTTCTCGCCTGTTTTTGCGGATCAGGAAGACTTGGGTGCAGTTCACCCTCTCTCTGACATAGGCGAAGGAGAAGGAGATGACCCTCCAGAAGAAGACAATGCATCAGAGTCGTCGCCGTCTAGCGACGAAGATGATTACATATTCGGTTCAGACAATGAGCAAGACGACTATTTTTACGGAGAAGACGAAACCTCGGACGAATTGGAAAGAGATGACAATCCTGGTTTATCAGCTCCTCGACCACAGTCACCAGCAATTGGAGGAGCAGATACAGAAGAAACAAACACGTGTCCTACGGATGAACAAGCCAGACGGGCGTCTTCGAACCCAACGCCTCCACCTGAGACCGTATATGAAGCTCCCGGTAGCAACGCGGAAGACACAAGTCCGACATTACTCGCGTCACTATTTCTGTTCCTCAAGTGGAAGCCGGGTCAGGATGAATGGGCTGAGTTTGTCGACATGGTCAATGCCCCGTATTTCAAGAAAGAGGAGTTGCCGAAGTCCATCTCGACCTTCAAACGAGTGAGTTCTCGTCCAGCATACAACACTTCCTCCGCATTCTAACCACTGCTCTAGATGATCAAAAAGCAATTGGGAACTCTCGATGTTCGACGGACAAAGGTCAGATGCACCAAAGTCGGAGGAGGTAATACATCCTTCCCTTCCTGTTTTGTGTTTCCGTTGCTATCGGTTGGCTTTATGGTGCTATGAGAGGCTCACTTTTGCTGTTCTGTTGGAAATGCTGACCATACTCGATCGACAAAGATACCAAATCGAAAGAGTTCGTCGACTCTACTTCGTTTGAGGCCCCATACCTCGTCGCTTCCATCTTGAACAATCCTACCGATGTTGAGAACATGCACTTTGGTCTGGGTATAAAGGCGATGCGAATTTCAGAAGCATACCATGCGAGAATGTGGTGGGAAAGTATTCTCGCGGCCTTGTCGGCATACCCATTATTCAATTCGGCTCGGCAATCGGTGCACCCAGGCACTTTCATAATGGCGAGGCCCTCTTCTTCAAGCGCATCGGTGTTGACACGGATAACTGGTATATTTCGGAGAGAGATACGAGCGAAGGACGCAGATGGGAAAGAGACAGAAATGCTCGACACTTCAGATGATAACGTTTGGGCAACAATTGAGCCGGTTCTCAGAAGTATGGATGACGTTGAGCCATTCGGCCTCATTGCCAGTACCGATACTCGCGAGTCCATGATCGAGGAGTTCAGCAATGCTCGAGCCATCCTGCTTTGTGCCGAGTATGAGATACAGCTGAAGCGTCTAGGAGAAGTGTTCCCATCCGTCTCGGTTCAGCGAGACCACAAGAAATGGAATAATCCCAACCCAGAAGATACACTGCTGTTGCGGTATGCTCTTTTCCCAGAGAAAGATTCATACGTCAACAAGGATCTCTTTATCCGACACGTACCCAAAAGTCGCCAGAACATCCCTCAACGGCGACCAGTCACTCGCTCTCGGTCGACCACGCCAAATAGTCGACAGCCATCCCGGACCAATACCGCACTCGACCCAACCTTACCCTCCCGAGCCCCGAAAAGACCGACAGCGCAACCACGGACAAATGGGATACATGTGAGATCCCTCGTGTCGATGAGACATGTCCGAAAGCTTCTCGCAGAAGAAGAGCTCGAGTATGGAGAGGTAACTCCCGACATGCTTGAGGCAAATGACAAGGATGAGGTTGGAAAGATAGGTGTTGTCATGGATATATCGAGTGATGGATTCGGTGTTTTCTCTACAACACACCGGGTCGCGACCGGTATTTATTGCTCTGTTTTGAACATGGATCACAAAGCAAGAGACGAATTGCGTAGCAGGTAAGCCTCCGCGCTGTGGATTGCTTTCGGTCTAACGTTTATGCGATCAGGCATCTTATCGGGTTTGGACCGTCTGAGTCAAACAAGAGGGATGTGATGGAGCCAATACTGGCAGATTTTAAAAGGCTAGCACACGGGGTCCTATGCCGAATTGGCAATGAAACTAGGAGGGTGCATGTAAAGGTGTTGTTTTACGTTGTCGACATGGTTGAAGGAAATGACGTATCGGGAATAAAGGCATCAACGGCAGAGTTCTCGTGCAGGTGGTGCATTGTCGGCAGATCAGACTATGGAGGTATGCTACGGTTATCTCGTACCCTCGATGTCATCCGTGCGACTAATTATTTACAGATGACGACTATGAACGACCAGAAGACGACCGTGCCCGATTGGCCCGACAGAAGCACATCGTCGAAGACGAACGGAAGTACGCAAGTAGAATGAGGCAACTGTACGGAGACGGAGATGCAGACAAGGAGTTGACAAAAAGTGGTCTTTCTATTCATGCTCCACTGCTCAGTGATCCCACCAAATGCTTCGCCTTCAATGTTCACGTTCAAACGGCCCAAGATGCCCCTCATTCCGAACTCAAGGGTAGTTCCATGAACCTTCTTCAGATATTCAGGGAGAGTCTATCGGATGAGGGTAAGGCAGTATTCACTCGATACTGGAGAAAGTTTCCTCTTCCGCCCGATGTTTCAAGGTGAGCCCGTTCTTGTGGTTATAATAATCATCCGAACGAATGTCTAGACTAACATCATGTCCTCTGATAGAAAACCGAATCCTATGCGCACAGACGATTCAAAATTGAAACAGTCGGAGATATCGGTTATAGTGTCATGCCTGCCGTTTGTTCTCAAGAACATACTGGACTGCGAGGCTGATATCTCTGGATTCTTCAAGCCAATAGTTACGCTAGAGGCTTTCCGAGATCATCAAGATGAGATAGAGGCAACGCCATTTGGTATGTACTATCCGCCCACAGTTGCACATATGGTAACGCATTTAGGCATCCTGGAATTTGCAATTCGTGCCTTTTTCATTACATCAAAGTCGAACTATAATGCCTTCCTCCGGAACATATCGTACGATCATTACGAGTTGATGGAGCAGTGTCTCGTGGAAGCCCGCAGGATTTTGGCCAAATTTGCTTTTCCGTTTGAGGAACGAAGAGAAGGAAGAAGGGTGTCGGCAATTGAGCAGGCAGGTGCTGCCAATACTGCGGGCAAGAAGAGTATGTCTCCATTCATTTGCTCCTGTCTCATCGCTGACCACTGACCTTTAGGGGCTGATATCCCATCGAAGGTCCACAGGGCCAAGAATAAGCCGAACCATCATGTGGGGCCTGCGCATTTGGCGAGAAGTGCCAAGTTATTTGGGACGAATATGAATACAAGTTCCAGTCCCTACGACCAGGTTGCTTGCCGTCGCACGTATGGTGTATTGTTGCTAACTGAGTTTTTTAGGTCCATCGGAGGTTCAAATACCTAGTTTCCCATTCCAATCTACATGACATGGACGGCGACTTCATGGGGGACTATACGGTAATGAATTCCGTTCGGCGAATACTCGAGACTGTTGATCGACCTGACTTGTTTCATCAATGGCATCGTGCCATCAAGGTGATTGAAGAGTAACCGTCTCGATTGTTGCCTTTTCCTCGTTTCTCTAATCGTTTGCGTAGATTTACCCCTGGCATTGTTACCGGTGGGTACTATTGGGGCAAGACGGCTGTCAAGATGCGGACAAAAGGGCTCAAGGCTGCAAGCAAGAACAAATACACATACGACCGCGAGAGTCTATCTGAGAGGTATTATATTGCAACTCGGATTTGCCGGTTATATGCTAACATGTTCCTGAAGGTTCTCCTATATATGCCCAAGTTCCTACATCGGTGTCCACAACGCAGAGTTGTATGGTCTTCCCACGGTGACATGGGGTCTCGATGTCGATGACCCTCTCATTGCAGACTTGGCAAATGCATACATGGGCTATGGGATTACAAACCTGTCATTGAACACGAGTAAGACTGCATCAGGCCGGATCGAGTGGTGGAGGAACGTAACTTTATACGACGAATTGGCGGGATGCAAATACTCTATCTCGATAGGTGAGAAAAGCCCATGATCGTGGTGTACAGACGCTTACATTTACCATAGGTCAGGTTCTTCCCGTTCTCGTCAAAGGAACTCCTGAAGCCAGGTTCGTCATGGTCAGGGGCATTGCGTTCCACCCATATGCATGGAAGACTTACTGTTTCCTGTACGTCAACTGGATGGAGAAGCAGGGCAACGATCCCGACATGTACAATCTCCCACTCTACAGGACTCAAACGCGCCAGACATTTGTGAGTATCCATTTGCTTTACTGGACACTGTTACTGACTATTACAAGATATCCATCCAGTCGTTACTACAACAACGTCCTCCTCATTTCGTCAAGCATTCAACGCGCCGCAATTACTACTATCACAACCTCTGGAATTGGAGATCGATTTGACAAGTCGGATTCGTTCTTATGGTGTTGGCATCATCGACTTGTCTTTTATTATCCTCTGCTTCTTTTCGTTCTTGTTGTATTATATAGTATCGCATACTCCCGATTTTGTATGAGTCTTGCATGCTGCCATGGTTTGGATGATCTTGTGCGAACTGCGATTGGCCAGTATTGAAAATCAATGTCGCCTTATTGCCACTTTTATGTTGACTCGTGCTGTTTCAGATTACCTTGCACTGCTTCAAACAAGATCCAGCGTAAGGCTGGCTATTCTACAACACGGTGAAGTAGCGACTTGCACATATTGATGCTGTGTCGAAGCTGCAGCGGTGCCGCACCGCCAAGACTAACTAACTGGTTTAGGCGATTTGAGACAGTGTCGAGGCGTCCCGACCCATGTGAATTTGTTTATCATATTTTACCGGTTTTGCTTTCCGATAATGCGACATGGTTGCGCAGTATACATATACCGGCTTTCTGTGTCGCACGGCGGTAAGCAGCAACAAAAACTGTGCAGTTCGACAGTGTATGCGACCGGCCTAGCCAGGCAGCCTGGAAGTATGGGGGTGGGCCATGGAGCTGTGGTTTCGGGTGGAAGTGTTTTTTTGTGTGAAGTTGCAACTGATCAGTTAAATTATTCCACATATATTCGACATATACTATGCTTGTGGATGCTGTCGTTTGGCAATGGACCGATGTACAATCGTTGAAGGACGAACGACAAAATATGGTTTACAAATGTTACAGTTGTCTTGGGGATAGTCTATACAATTGTGTCAAGATGGTCCTGCAGCCTGAGTATCCAAGTAAACTTCATTACATCACGAGCATTTGAAGGCGCAACACATTGCACATGTGCGTACTACAACGGAAGGATTCAAATGATAGCAACAACGTAACATTTCAACCGTGACCCGCTCCGTGCTACTATCTCCAATAGTTCAAAGGATCCCACGGACTATCGAAAAAGTCAATCTTTGGTAGCGGCCGCTTCTTCTGTGTAATACTCGTAACATCTGGAACATCCAGCAACCGTACATCGTTTTCCCAGCCCGTCCCCATCAAACGAACCCACATACAGTTCTCCCCGAGTTGATTGGCGTCAAACGCATACTTCCAAGCTTCCGGTCCGCTAGAAATGTAGGGTATATCTAGCAAGTAGAGTCTCCGGTGAAAAGCCAGCTGTTGATGAGAGTAAGCGTTGTGGTTATAGTCCTGCCGGGGGTGCGGGCGGGGAATTAATGTGAGTATTTAGTACGCAAAGTATTTGTAGCACTTACATGAAGTTCATCAAGGTCCGTGCGGCTTTGTGTAAAGCAGATCTGGTAATCGAAGGGCATGTTTTCAAATGAAACATCGGCGCCATCTAAACCAGAGAGAGAGAAGTCTGGCGTCTTGAACAAGAATCCGTTGGCGGTGAAAACAGAGGATACAATTAATAGCAGGGATGTTAGTATGCGTCCCGCATATGATTGCCAGGTCTCAGAGATCTGCATTACCGATGAAGACGATGCGTGGAAGTACTATTGTACGGCGGATTGTGGCTCAGAATTGCTGGTCGCCTTCGAGGCTTTGCTATAAGACAAGACTCAGAGGCTGCATGCATGACACGGCTCGTACGTATGAATGCCCCGGATGTGCAAGAGGCAACTTACATCACAATTTACGCATCCCAGGTCCCCAGGGTATGTATTGTTTCTCAGATCTCAGGATCATGCATAATTTTGGTTCGGATAGCAATGTCTTGTCAGCCTTACATTTTTTCTTCTTGATTTTCAGTAACAGTAAAAGAAATCGGTGACACTGGAAGCTCTCGTATCTGCATATATACTTCTCAGATTCTTTCGTTATCGCTTTACTAAAAGTTACGCATTTATTTCTTAACATTAACGTGAAGATGTCTGGCATGGGCAGGTTCCGTGGTGTAGAGGTAGCACTTTGGATTTTGACCAATAAACTGCAGTGGGCCATGGGTATGAATTCCAGCAACCCGGGTTCGATCCCCGGCGGGACCTTGAGACTTCTTCTTTTGCTCTATCCATGTGCTTCTCAACAAGGACTGTTAATTCCATTTCTGATTCAGTTTGTGCTACGTCACGAAAATAAGCTCCGAACGGGCCGAAACTTAGGATGGTCTCGGCAGCGCTTACTTGAGTGAGATGAACCAACCTTTCCGAATTGCTAGCACCATAGTCCGTCGTTTTGACATATTGATTCGTGCGCAACAGTGTTTCATTCAATTATTGGCATCTTACATACTCACCGTCGAACAGGTAATGACCTTCTGTGCAAAGGGTGTCGACGTTGAACGTTGCGGTCACGGCGTCAGCTGCTCGCCCATGGTGACACAGGCATCGGCTAGCTCCGAAACCGTCAGCCCAAATAGCGGCTTCTAAATTAAGCCTGACTACACTGCTATTCGGAGCAACCAAGGTGCCGAGAAGGAGAATATAAGCATTGGAAGGCCCTCAGATATCTAATTCCTCATCCTTCTGAACCCTCTCCACCTTCAGCCCAACTCCCGATCTCCAAACCAACACGCTGTGCGTGACAGTTACACTCTTTTTCATTTCACTTCTACCAGTTTGAGCCGGGCTCGTTTACGTACTACATTTATACCCATTCTATCAGCATAACTATTATCCCCCAAAATGCCATCCTTCTACCTCACAACCCTCCTCGCCCTCCTTGCCACCTCCGCCCTCGGCTTCGCCACAGCAGTTCCCGAACCTGCACAAGACGACAAACTCGCCAGCCATATCCAAAAGTTCGACCCCAAATTCTTGCAGACTTTTGGTCACAGTTACTCTGCCATATCACCTTTTCCTGAAGGCTACCTCACAAGTAACCCAAAGAGGCAATCCGAAGACCTCTCCGACGACGACAAGTCCGCCATCTTCCAAGCCCTCCCCGGCATGCTCCTCCGCACCGTCCTCACCAACGGCGACTTCGGCAACATCAAGGAAAACATTGCCAACAGCCGTCCAATCCAGCCATGGCACAAGGCCATCAAGAGATCGAGAAACTATCGGTCTCCACAGGATAAGATCGAAAGGATGAAGCAGATCATGGCGCAACGCAACGGCGAGGAGTACGACGATGGCCTCACTGTCGAAGAGCGCATCGAGCAGGCATCTCAGCGGGTGGCCGGCAAGTATGAGAGCCTGAGGAAGTATTTCTCAAAGAAAACGGATTCGAAGGGTGTCAAGCGTCGTACTCTGTCTCCGCAGGAGAAGATTGAGCGGATGAAGAAGATTATGGCGCAACGCAAGGGAGAGGAATTTGACGATGGCCTCACACCCGAGGAACGCCTTCAACAAGCTTCTGAACGTATTGCCGACCGGTACGAGAGTCTGAGAAAGCCCAGGGTGAAGAAGCCAAAGCGCTCGTTGTCCCCATCTGAGAAGATCGAGAGGATGAAGAAGATCATGGCGCAACGCAATGGCGAGGAGTATGACGACGGTCTCACACCAGAAGAGAGAATCCAGCAAGCTTCTGAGCGCATTGCTGACAAGTATGAGGCGTTGAGGAGAGTGAAGAAGCCGAAGAAGGGCAAGAGAAGTCCGTTGAGAATTGCTTATGATCCAAGCTTGACAGAGGAGCAAAATCAACAGCGGGTGAAGGAGATGAATGAGAAGTGGATGGGTCAGCAACAGGGTTGGAGGGGGCAGTAGGGGGTGGCTTATTTGTTTGAGTTGTAGACATATTTCGTAATCTTAGAATTCTACTTTGTTGATATCATGCATGGGAACATGACTGAGAGCATGTATGCGCTGATCTTGTCAAGAGAGTCTGAATTTTGTGATATTGTGAAATTAAAGAAGTACCGACTAGTTGTGAGCACCATACACTGCAAGCTCACCAATCGGAACCAACCAGTGGCATCAAGCCACCACCTTCGGACGGCGCGAAAACTTCAAGTTGAGGAAACCCCCGAGTTTCTCGATAACTTTCCCAGTCTTCTTAAGGAAACCGGGGCTCGCTGTCGGATCAGAGACCTCGTCATTGCGACCATGCTTGGATTTCAGAGGCAAATCCCGTAGAGCAGAACCATTCCCAGCTGTCGATTTCCTGGCAACTTGCGTTTCGCTCGTCCGTAGGTCAAAATGCACATTCCGTGCTGTTCCGGGTACTGCCTTCTTTAATCGGACGTCTGACTTTAAGCATATCGTAAAGTCCCTGAGTGGTACTTCTTGTGCCGTCTTGGGTGGAAACAACCCCGATGGTGGCGAGGCCTTCGGGACCGAGAACCGTTTTGCAGTCCTTAATGAACTGGCTGCTTGTGTTCCGTATTGTCTTGCGTGAAGCTCTCCACAGAATCGTTTTCGGGGACTCGGATCTGTAAGATGGGTTTTGTTGACCGAGGGTATTGTGGAGTCCTCTGTGTAGTCGGCCTGAGATCGAGACTCGAATGTATCCCAACTGTCAGGCGCTGAGCGTGATGGAGTATTGGAATAAAGCTGGTTGCTTCCAGAGAAGAGTATGTCTCCCGTACTATCGGCAAGCTCTTCGTGAGACTTCATAGATACTTGCATGTCGATGGAAGCATGAGCAGCCTTGCTTGCTTGTGGGCTACCAAACTCCAGATTCTCGGGGATTCCATCGCTGCCATAGTACTGGACCTCCTCTCTCAAGCTGATGTAGTCGGCCTCATTCGTGTGTTCGAGTCCTCGTTCTTCTGATGCGAAGCTGTAGCCTCTTGACTGTACCGGGCCGCAATGCTTCATCTCCTCGAGCTCAACTTCTGACAACCTGGGTTCGATCCCCAGTAGGACCTTCATTATAACGGGGCGAGGCTGGATGGCACAGTTGGTGTGTGCTGTCATGTCTTGGCTTCTGAGAAGTCTGGGTTCTCAGGAGTCACCGGTTCGAATCCGGGTCAGCTCGTCCTATGACTCCCCCCAATCCAGTCTCACCTCAGCTTCGGCTTTGGTGTCTGCAGTATTGGACGTCATACACTACCCCTGTACTTGTCTACTCGACAGATGATAAGTACCCAAGTTGCTAGCTACTGGCCTCCTTTCCAGCTACTAGTACTTGGACCCTGTAATGGTACAGTGATCAGTTCACACTAAGTTGCAGTGGGGGATGCCTATCGACTGGTGCCTACGATACTGAGGGCTACTATGACTTGCCATGTAAGACTCTCTGTCCAGTGTAGCAAATGTCTGACATATTCTGACCGTCAGACCGCTACCGCTCACTATGTTAGGGTTTGGGTGCCCCTAACGTGAGCAGCTGGCTTAGAGCAGCTCAGTACCTAAGCTACAGTTGGTTCGCACCTTCGCTGTACCTAAAATGTGCCCTGTTCCAGTTGCCTTTGCAGTATTTCCTATGTTACGTGGTCAGTCCACAGAGATTCTACTTGCATAGCACTTAGAGATTAGGGACCCTGCTGTGTGCACTCCCTAGAAACTGTTCAGAATATGGTTAATATAGTGAGCCATACCCCCTAAGGGTGTTGGAGTTGGAGGATTTCATACACTTGTCCTGTCATTACAATTTCCTTAGTCCATTATCCTATATAATTCAGATACCTAGCTAGGTCAGTTGAATATAAATTACTACTACTACTACCTCGAGCTCAACCAACACCTCAAAGCCTCTCGTACCGGAATGAGTCTGCTCAACCTTTTCGCTGCCCGAACTACCAGACTCACCCGCCATACTTACCACTTCTTCGCCATCTCCCTTTGGCACAGAAAGATCCTCAAGTGACCAGACTCCTTCCGTTGGAAAGGGATTGACCTGACACCATTGGAAAAACAAAGCAACAGACAAGGTCGTATCTGCCTGCCTAAACGGCATACCTTTCAGTTTTAGAGGCTCCCAAAAAAAGTCGCCATAGTTCACTAGTCCTTCCGGTAACTCCCGCGGTCTAGTAGCTGAAATGGAACTTGCCATGGCAGTATCAGACCTCTCCAGATCCCCATCACTCCCTCTGTTGGCTGTATCTCGATTCAGAGAGGCCGCCTCTTGCCCATCCTCGGACTCTTCAGAATAAACCGAGCTCACAGAAGAGGTCCACTGGGATCCTGGCTTCTCCGCCACTGCATCACTCTCTTCTCGGGAAGAAGAGGCAACCGAAGGACCTGTCCCCTTGAGCAAGCATACCTCCTTTGTACTTCCTCTCGACCCATCCAAACCACTATTTTCCCTCTCGTTTGACGGAGTATCAAGCCATGGCGGGCTCTCAGAGCTAGTACCGCACGTATCTTCCAAAGACACTGTCCCTCTGGTAGTTGTTGAAGAAGATGACATCAACGGTGTCCTCGCGGATTCATCCTCATCATTTCCCTCCAGCAAGTTCCCACTCTCAATCCGGGAACCATCGGCAGAGACAGGGCCTTGACCCAGTTCCTTTGACACCATCTCGGGCCCCCTTCCCCATTGCCAATCATTCTCACTTCCAGCTTCTACGCGTTTTTGTGCTAAATATCTCCGATACTTCTCCAGTGACTCAGCTTTAATGCACAAGCTTTCGGGGATGCACCAAATTTGAAACCCGCGGTATAGTTCCTGACTTGCAGGTTGCTGCCTGAAATAATGAGACGGTAATTGATCCTCGGGTATTAGCGGGAGCTCGTTGAGGAACAGGGTGAGGGCGAGGATGGATGCGGCAGAGAACTGCGGGACTCGGAAAGTTTCGTGTAAGGACGAGGCCTGGGGAAAGCCTAGTGCAAGAAAAGGATTACTATCTTGCCTCGTGGAGGTTGGAAGTTCGGAGTTGGCTGCCATGGCGGTCTTTCGATCCCAGCTGTTCAGGGATAGAGAGAGGTGAGAGGTGAGTGGTGGAGTTTGTGACGTCCATGGTGTCATAAGTATGCTGCTTATAAGAGTGGCGTTTGTCATTGGTTACTTCTTGGAGGTGTGAAGGTGACCGGGACTGTTTGGCGGATGGTGATGTGACAGGAGTCTAGTGAACAGTCAGTTTACAATCGACCTACGAGTGAGACTCACATGGCAGGGTCATCAGGTATCTTGTAAAGGAGAACCTGTGCATCTTTGACCACCGGGCTTGCAATCAGCTATCATGAGCTCAGCAGCTCATATCTTGCCTTTGAGTACTCAGCAGCGGTACATACGTATGCATACATGTTGAATAAGACAGGCTTTGAAGCAAAAAATTATGCATAGGGTTGATTTTCTTCTTGTAAACATCTGAAAAAGCTGTAAAATTGCCTGATCACCGTGTTGACGTTATCGAGATACTGAAACCAAGAACAAGCCCCAAGTCTAGACTGGAGCAACACTCAAAGCCAGTCTACTACCCTCGGGCTCGAAAAGATTCTCTTAGCTTTCTCCTTAGAAGTCCTAAGCCAGCTGTTCTTCTTCGGCTCTCGGATACTTCCGACATTCGAACCCTCATGAGCAAGATCTGTATTTCGGACAGGGTTAGGCCTGAGGGGGTTGTATCTGGAATCTGAATCATCTTCGGCTGGTCTCTGAATACGTGCAGAGTTCCTCATTGTTGAATCTAAACGCACATCATGCCGTGGTTGCGATATCGGTGGCTTTGCTGATGCTGGTCTTGTTGGGTGCTGTTCTGTGTACTTGAAGTCCCTTGAACGCCCTGGGGTATCGGTAGGTTGCTGGGTACGCGTTGCCTCCCTCGTCGGTGCATTAGTCGAGAATATCCCTCGCGGTGCTGAGGCTTTCGACACCGCCAAAGGAATAATTGTTGTCCTTGATGAACTTGATGGGCGAGGCTCTGCATACTGTCTGTCATCGGCAGTACGTATAGGGACGTCGGATGACTGTCGTGTACCTTGTTCTTCCCGTGCCACTGTTGCAGAATACAACCCCAGAGGCGATGGGGCTCTCCGGAAGTCTGGACGTGCTTCTGGCGGCGATAAACCTGGTGAACATCGATTTGGATGATGAATGCCAGTGGAGAGATTTGGAATATAGATGCTGGTAGGCTGCATGCTCCGGGCGCTTGGTTGTCGGTTCCGATAGGGATCTCGAGCTCCAAACTGCCTATCGATTGAAGGCTTGGGTCGACTAATTTGACTTGTGGATCCCGTCTCAGAGGATTCAGCACCTAGAAGTGGTTGCCTCATAGGATGTTGGTCTCTTGGATAGTCTTGGATGGCCATGGAATCACGCCTGCCGACTCTTCCCATGACGTTCATGTCTTCCTCGAACGACCTACGGAAGCTTCTAGGTTCCACAACATTAGAGCTTCCATCTCTGAATTCCGTCCTCTCTTTGTGCTTCTTCAGGAAAACCATCTTTTTTTTCTCCAAGTTTGCTCGTCCCATTCTTAGCTTCCATTCATGATCCTCAGCTATCGTCTTTTCCTGTTCTTGCCTCATTTGCTCATCATAACACCATGTATGAAACTGGCTGGCCGAAAAAGTGTTGAAAGCCTCCCTCCAATCCGCACCTTTTCGATATTTGGTTTCAGCCTTAGGCTTCCGAACCGGAGTGCGACGGGTTGTACCCTGGGCCCCTTCCCGAGAAGCCTCCTTCGATGTAGGTCTCCAACTAGGTCCAATCGGTCGAAAATCAGGTGCCACCCGTTCAGTATCGAGGTCGCCTGTTTCATCGTCTCTGAGATAGTGGACCGTTCCCTCGGGCTGAACCTCAACGTCCACGTTTGCACTAGCCTGCTGATTGGTCTGGGAAGCGTCCGACGGAACCGAGTCGTCGATCTCAAAAGAGAATCTTCGATGTCGTGGGCTCTCCTGTACCCCATTGCTGACTTGCTGGGGCGAGGAGGCTCGTGTTGATTCTGCTGAGTTCAATGTGCTTCCAAGCAAGAGGTTCGAGCGTGGTGAATCAGGAGTTTCTGGGCTTCCTTGCGTTCCGTTCCGTGAAGTTTCGCTTGCTGGAGAAGTATCTGCATCCTCTAAACCAACCTTCGGAGATGAATCCATGGCCGTTACCGGGGATGATAATGCAGGCTGCTCATCAACCCGCTCCAGGCTGTTGCCCTCCACTCCATGCAGGGCATGAGTCCCTCGAGGCTGACCCGCAGGAAGAGCCCATACACTCTGCTTTTGCACCTGTCGTCCCTTCTCCACCCTAGCCGGAAGAGTAGAATCTGCCACATCCTTCGCAAAGTCCTCGAAATCCTCGTAATACTGCCTCCACTCCGGTCCATCACTCTGGATCTCTCCTGCTGCAGTTTGGGCGATGAGTTTGACTGCCCTTGCTCTAAACGTTTTGGCTTTGCGCTTGCTGATGACTTCAAGATTTGAGGATCGCTTCTTGAACGGGTTCATCATTGCGAAGCGGAGATTGAGGAGGTTGTTGTGGATGAGTGAGAGAGGCAATGTTTGTGAAGTTGGTACCGTAGAATCGGGCTTTTAAGGGTTCCGTTTGGTTGAGCATTACCATTGTTGAATTTGTGATTGAATAGGACCGGTGCTTTGTTTGTTTGCTGTGATCATGGTGGAATGCCAGGTGTCTAGGAGAACAAAGTCAGTTTACATTAGCACGAACGGCTGGGACTCGAGTCACCTGAGCTTCACAATCGGGCCTTCTGGAGAGTTCGTGCAGGTGTTGGTCCGTTATTTGCCATGACCATCTCGTGCCCGCGAACTGTAGTTGTGGTGAGGATCAATCGAAGGCCGCGGTCGGTTATTGAAAGTAGGCGAATCGAATTCGAACTGCCGAGGAAACTAGAGTTAGAAGTTGAAGATGCTGGGAATCATCACACTATAGGAAGTAGGAAAGACAATAATGAGTCCTTCCCTATTCACATAGTTAGACAAGACAGGTGCTGGACAAAAGTTGTGGTGAGGTGTAGTTGAAGGAGTTGTGGAGTTTGTTGACGTTGGGATAAAGCGTCGTGCGTCACTTGAGCGGTACCAGCCGCAGCCCGGTGCGCTAGGCCCAAATGGGAAGTCGCATCCAGATCGAGATTCAGAACCGCTCTTAGTTTCTCTAGCACGGCTACCAGATGCATATCGGGTTCTATAGTGTAGCGGTATCACTTCAGATTCTGATTGTCTGACTTTCGGCGTTCTGACAACCTGGGTTCGATCCCCAGTAGGACCTTGAATTTTATTTTGTTCTTCGTGCATGGGGAAGGCTGGCCAGAAGTGGGTCCGAGTGGTTTTGGCAGGTGTACCTCAAAACACCCAGCGGAAGATCGCGGGAATGAAAGCGACTTAACGGTTGAATTACAGGCGCATCACAGTGCAAGCTTGCAGTCGGACTTGTAGTGATACGTATATACGTTCTACATGAGACTTTCCCGTCTCCGGCTTGCTGCACAATGGTCATCATGCTAGTATACCCAGCCTACCGGCGGATGCTACCGGCCCGGTGTATTTGAACTCACGAGCGAAATTAAAAGCGCAGAGAACTTCAATGCATCACGGATAGGCTACATTACATTCTCATATGCTTCCATGACCGCCGCACCCTTTCTTCCATACACCCCACGGCCCTCCTTAAAGCTCCAGCTTGAACCGTCACTCTTCCTTCCCCCCCAGGTTGGAGATCAGGGTTGCCAGTATCAATAGTAGTCTGCTCCATTCCTGCACCCTCCACACCTTCGTAATTGTCCTCACTGGCATAGTCGTGCTCCCTGGAATACTCACGCATGCTCGCCCCTAAATCATGGCCAAGCGGCTCCTCCAATGGGAGGTGATTGCTTCCATACTCTGATAAGGGTATCTCACCACGATCGTAAGCGATCTCAATCTCGCCGGTACTGTCATCCTCTGAATGTTGTCCTATGCCAGTAGTACTGCTCTCATAATCAACTCTTTCCAGCTCTTCCTCAAAACTTGAACTCGATCGAGATGGAGATCGAGAAATTCTCAATACATCTCTGTTTCCTGCTTCTTGCACCTGCATTTCTTGATCCGAGCTCGACCGATCTCGCAACGCCATATTTCCATTCCACGTCTGACTTGTCCGCAAGTCCCTTATCCACGACATCGGAACCGATCGAACTGGTACCATCCGCCAGAACAACGGATCCTCAAAGTCCGAGTCGATATCCAGACTTTCCCGACTATCCGCACTGGAGCTTTCGAACGAGAATCGGGGGTGCAGAGCGTACAAATCAGGATGATACCGGGCTCGGGATGCGTCTTCTAATTGGACGCGGGGTGTGGTTGGAGTTGTCGAATGCTGCCATTGTTCCGAGTCATCGGAAGACTGCTCTGGCCCGTTCGAGTAATCAACTTCTAATTCTCCATCATACGAGTCATGACCAGTACGAGAATGAGGTTCCCAATACGCATCAGAGCCTAGTTCATGCGGCACCATCTGCCCACCCCCCCAACAATCCGCAGGGTCACTCTCGATCTCACTCCCCTGCGGAGGTCGCCTCGCGTCTATCGCAATCTGTTCTAACTGCCTGGTGATGAGGTCCAATGTGACAGGATTGACTCGTGTGCCCCTAGGAAGATGGATATCGTCAGGATGATATCCCATTGCTTCCAATGTTGTGGTTCCGTCCAGTTCGGTGTCGTAGTTTGCGGCGTAAATGCTGGTGTGTAGAGCCAGTTCGAAGAGGATGTGGGAGGGAGGTCTGAGGAAGGCGAAGGATGGGGAGTGGGGTGGGCGGTGGAAGGGGTTGCGGAATTTCATGCTGGAGTGGAGTTGTGATGGATTGTTGGGTCGGTTTGGAAGGCAGGGGATTGTGGGTAGGGGAGTTTATAGAGTTCTGTTGGTCGGCGGTTGGCATTTGGTCAAGTAGGGCTGTTGAAACCGTTGTTTGTAGGTTTGTTGGCCTGGTAGATAGATGAATTACACTTGGCCTGTGATCGGGTTAGTTTACGCCGGTAAGAAGGGACGAATAAGAGAGACTCACAAGATTTTGGTTCTCATGATCAAGGAGCCTTTGGGCGTCAACTCGTAGCTCATGTCAATATGTCTACATCTAGATTCTGAATTCTGAATAAGCGGCTGCTAAGATAGCAGCTGCCCTTCTTAGGTATATTCGCCACGAATCATGGTCTCGGATCAAATCCTAACCCTCCTCCAAACCCTCCGTACCTTGCCTCCCACCCACTTCCCCCCCCTCCTCAGGAACCCAAACCGTCTAGACCTAGACCCGCCCCCAACCGACAACCCAGAGAACTCATCACCTCCGTTATTACCATACATCTGCTGCGCCGAATACCTTGGCAACAAAGTACTACACAAAGAATGCCTACTCGTAGACGGACAAGTATAGATCTGCCGCGGCCGCTCGGCCCGTTCCCTCCGCGCCCGAAGTATTTCCGGATCTAAGTAGTCATCGACAGGTTGCGGCTCGTAGTGGTGAGGTGGTGGGCGGGAGTGGATGTGGAGCTGCTCGTGTTGGGCTTGATGAGGTTGAGCGGAGGGCGGTGGATCTGCGGATTGCTTCCCCGGTGCAGCGGACAACTCGGACATCTCTTCAACATTCTCTTCCACCTGTCGCTTCTCACCTCCTAGTCCTGTCTGCCAGTGCACCTGCCGCGGCTCTTCCTCAAGCTCGTCATCAGGCGGCTCCTCTTCACTCCCATAGTCCGTTGACCCAACTTCACTTTCCAGACTAGCCCCCAGACTGCCACTTGCCAGTGGACAAGGAGTAAGATTTCTTCCTCTCCCGCCCCCCACACTTGAACGAGAAGTAGCACTACCCCCTCTATCGCCCCTCACACTTGGGCGACGAGAAAGATATCCCCCCCTCTCACTCCGCTCCCCAGCAAACTGCTCCAAAACAGGGATGTAGAACTCACTCCCATCACAATCAACCTCGGGATCATCCCGTGCATCATCAAACTGCAAGGCCTCCACTTCCTCTGGATACCGCTCGTTGCGAATCATTTCCATGCGGTGGTCTTGGTATTCTTCTTGTGTGGCGAGGCGGGGGGGACGTCTGGTTGCTTTTGGGCGGGGGTTTCTGGGGCGATTCCAAGGGTGGGGGGTGGGAGTGGGGTTGTCTTCGAGTTGGGTTTTTTGGGTTCGTGGTGTTTCGGCTGATGGGTATGGTGTCTTGCCTGCGTTAGTAGTATTGAAGCGAAGGCTTGTATCTGAATTCCCATCATATAGCTTCTGTTTTATGCCTTCGAGACGAAGAAGTTCCTCCAGCTCCTCTTTTGCCGCCTTCAAATCCTTCTCCATCTCGTACTCCGCCCACACTCTCTCTTGGACCTCCTTCGTATACGCCCCCCGCGCCCGATCTGCCAGTAACTGCGCCTTCAGAGCCTCCAGAGCCGTCTCTAGCTCATCGATCCGCTCAACCAAACGCCATTTCTCATCTGCGCCATGTCCGTAGTTGGGGGATTCGTAAGGGATGGCCCTATCTGTGTCTTCGTTTGAGGTTGATGATGGTCTTGTGTTGATACTCGCGGGAGTATCGTCATCCACTTTTTCTTGCTCCCCCAATTCCTCTTCCATTGATCTTGTTTTCGACCATCGACGCTCAGCCGAAGTGCCACTGCCATCTTCTACTAGCCCATCATCCACAGATCTTTCCCAATCACCAACATACTCCGGCAACTCCCCCCTATCATCGTCCACAGTCTCAGTCTCATGATCTCCCTCTTCGCTTTCAGGCCAGCTCATCTGCGAGATACTATCCAGAGGCAGGATATCTCCTGGTTGGAAGATGGGATATACCTGGGTTTGACCCGCGGTGCTTGGTTCTTGCTGGCCTTCTTCATCGTCGTTGCTGGAGGGGTAAGTGGCAGCTTTGTTCGCGATGGAGATATCGTCTGACTCGGCGGCGTGGGTTTCTGCTTCGGCGTCGTAGGGACGGTCTTGTTGCTCCGTTTGCACCTGGTGAGGAGGGTTGGCTGTCGTAGATGCGAGGAGTGGAACGCTATGCTGCGGGTGGGCGTATTCTCGAACTGTCTTTGAAGTGTTGCCGCCATCGAAGCTCTTAGAGTCTTTCCTGCGTTGTGCTTTGGTGAATGTGCAAGACTCCATTGAAGCTATCCGGGCGATGGTTGCTTGCGCAGACTTTCTGCGGTTGAAGGGGAAATCGACGGTGCTGATATCGACCGCGACTGGCGAGTTCTCTCCGGCGCTTGAAGGCTTCTGCCAATCTCCGCTGTCAGTGGAGCTCACAACTTCATCAGGTTCTTTGTTATCCATGTCGTTTACGGATTCGCTGATCATGCCTTCTCCATTGTTGACAGAAGGGCTCACGCCAAAGTCGTACTCAACTGTACTGATATCCACGGCAACCGGCGACTCCTCTCCCGTTGCCAGTTCCGAGTCGATGAAATCCGGGTCTCCATCAGCTCCTTCCTCCTTTTGGAATCCCTCAGTGCACTCCCCAGGAGCATCTGCCTGCCCATCCTCAGCAACACCTCGCCTGCCCCAGTCATACTCAACAGTACTGATATCCGCCCCAACCGGCGACTCCTCCCTGCCCAACTCACCACCGCTACACTTCCCACTCTCTTCACCGTCACTGCCGCTCCGTTCCACCACACAAGACTCCATACTCCCCTTCCTGACCCTTGCCAACCCCTCCAGTTCCTCCGTACTTAACGGGATTCTTCCGGCGTTGTCCATCTCCATCTCCACCTCTTCCAATCCTGCGCTCCTCTGAGGTTCTCGCTGACTTGAGCCGTAGAACTCAGCGTCCTCCCACACGTTCATGGGATAAACGTCCAACTTCGCGTGCAGAAAGTCAATCCGCCAGCGCAACCAACCCCCCATCTGGCCGGCGTGGAGGTTCCAGATGTAGCCTACCCAAACACCTCCGGTTGAGGTGAGCATCTCCAGCTCTAACCTCCTCACTACGGCTGCTGGTGAAGATTCATCAGCCCGTGGTAGGAAGGCGGGTGTACTATGACATCTCTTGAGCGAGCTTGGTGGTTTTCGAGCTGCCGAGGCGGGGCTGGAGTTGTGGGAGCTGCGGGAAGAGGAAGCTGTAGAAGCAGCATCGGAGGAAGAACCAGACGAATTGGGACCTGGGATGGAGCTGCTTCTAGATGTCTCCTCTGTGTGGTGTGTCGAAGGGGTATGGCAGCATCGTAGCCAAGGGGGAGGCTGGAGTAGTGAGATTGGTCGAGGGTGGAAAGTCGTAGAGTCCATGATATGCTTGATGTTATGTAAAGATCCTACCAAGATGGTAATGAAATTGTCCAAAGTGGGCTGTTTCCGGAAGATTTTCGAAGAGTTGAGCGGCGTGCCAGAACATCGTGAGAGGTGGATATGTATCCAGCTGTTATTTTGTTGGAACGCGAGCTGTCGTTTGGTTGGAGTATCAGGTGTACCTGGATGAACGAATTAGTTCGCTCACAACTGGACAATCCAGACAACTGATGAACCTACCCTCACATGTAGACAATCGAGGTACAAACAAAAACAGCAAGCATGCATGGGCGGGGACAAAGAAAGAACGCAGTGCAAACGAGACAGCCCATCAAAGACATCAACAAAAAATGACAAGAACAAAATAAACAAACAGACAAACTCGATTAAGCGGACATTGGTATCTCATCATATCATATCATACATCCTCCATTACTTCACCATGCAATTCTCTTCGCATAACCATATGCACCCTTACCTACCATTACTTCAACAGCTCCACCCTAGCCCCATCATACCCACCCGCACCAGCATCCTTCACAGCCTTGTGAACCTCATCAACCCACACCCCAACAAAGCTCCCCGGTGAACTATCGCCCACAACCTTAGCAGCGCGTTCTGCAGCTAAGTTATACGCCGTAAGACCCACGACACAGCTCCCCGCCACATCCCCTCCCGCAGCTACAGAAGCCGCCAGAATACCCCCTAAAGCACATCCAGCTCCGGTTGTGAGCTCCTGAAGTGGAGTACCGTTTCTGAGAGTCCATGTTCTTGTCCCGTCACTCACAATATCAACCTCTCCAGTCTGGACAACGGTTGTCCTATACCGCTTTGCAACCTTCAAAACCAGCTCAGCCTGCACATCCACGCTACTATCTGACTTCACGGCATCGACACCTCTCTGCTCCGCTACCGAGCCGGCAAGGTCGCCGGCGACTGTGGCAATCTCGGAGGCATTGCCTTTGATGACGGTGATGTATCCACTCTCCAGAATTCTCTTCGTTGTCTCTCGTCGTAACTTAGTCGCACCAGCTCCAACCGGATCAAAAACGACCACTTTTCCAGCAGCATTGTAAGCCGCAACAGCTTTCGTGAAGAGGGTGGAGGTCGATTCGTCCAAGGTGCCGATGTTGAGCACGACGCCATCACAAATCTTGCTGAGATCTTCAACTTCCGAGGAGGCCAGACTCATGATGGGTGAAGCATGGAAGGCAAGCAACATGTTTGCCGAGATGGTTTGGACGACCGTGTTGGTCATATTATGCACCAACGGCTTCTTTTCTCTCACTTTTCCCAGCACCGTTCTGAACGCAGTCCCACTCGGTACCTCCAGCGTTACCGGTTTGGGCGCGAAGGTGTAGGTCGTCCGCTCCCACAGCTCCTTCAAGCGCTTCGCTGCCTCGTCTGGTTGTGGAGATGCCATAATCGCACTGATAACCGCCACCCCATCCAGCGTTACCCCACTTCTGCCATCGTTGCACATCCATTGCAAATACTCGGTATTCCCCTCGTCGATGCCGCCTATGCCAACAACAGGTGGTGCACCCTCCAACTTACTCAGCTCCTCGAGTATCTCTCTCGCTCCATAGGCGAAGCAAGGTGGGTTCGCGTCTGGTTTTGAGCTTGTGGGGAAGATGGGACCGAGGCCGATGTAATCTGCTTTTAGACGGGCGCATGCGAGGGCTTGGTCGAGGGTGGAGGCGGACAGGCCGATGAAGGTGCTTTCGGGAAGTTCTTTGCGGGCCGTTTCGTATCCTGGGAGGTGTTGGTAAGTAAGACCTTCCCGATGGTTGCACACGTACCGACGTCGTCCCAGCCGATGTGGAGGCCTTCGGCACCCACTTCTTTGCAGACAAAGAGGTTGTCGTTGATGACCAGCGGCACCTGTCTCGTTCAGTTTCCATCCCGTCCCCATCCCATACCCTTCCCTGCTTACCTTTGCTTTGTCGGTCAACTTCTTGACTTTCCTCGCCAGTGCCAAAAACGCATCATCGCTTAATTTCTTCTCTCGTAGCTGAAGGACCGTTATCGCATCCGAACTGAGTGCCGTTTCAAGATGCTTCAAATACGCATCCTCACTGGGGAAAGAGGCAACTGGCGATGTCACCAAATAGACGGAGAGGTCGAAGTTGTGTTTTGACTCCATACTGCTGCTATTTCGAATCTTGTTACGATTGTTGATGGTGTTGACGTTTCCCGAGTCGATGGTGTCGATGTTCCGTTACGAGATAGACGATGGTGTTGAGTCCGTAGTGGTCGCAACAGTTCCAGCTGAAGTATTTGAGGAGTTGAAGGTAAGTACGAGATGATGTTTTGAACACCAGATGTTGTTGGTGTTTGGAGTGTTGTTGTTACGAGATGCCCTGACGAATACGAGATGGGCAGGTGGGGTAATAGCGTAATGCTAAGCTTTCGTGCGGCTCGTGCGGCTCCGCGGCGCGGGGTTGCAGGGACCGATGACGCATCGCGAAAATAAGGTTTTGGTGGGGAGAAACCGGCTTGCCTCGGCCTTCTATTTATTGGAGCACGGACCGGGTGTTTGTCTCAACTCAACACCATCACCACCTTCCTTCCTTCCTTTTACATCACCACCCTCAATCCCTCCAGCAAACTCACCAACTCGCCCAACTCACCAACCATGGCGACAACAGCACCACCGGAACAGCAGCTCACGACCTCGGCTTCGCCTCGCTCGCATCCACCCCGCGTGCTTACAATAGCCGGCTCCGACTCCTCCGGCGGCGCGGGTATCGAGGCGGACCTGAAAGTCCTCACCGTCCACAAAGTTTACGGCTCGACTGCGATCACGGCGTTGACGGCACAGAATACGCATGGAGTGAGTGCGGTGCATGTTGTGCCGGTGGAGCATGTCGAGAGGTGTATCGATGCTGTGGTGGAGGATGTTGGGGTGGATGTTGTCAAGACTGGTGAGTTTGTTCTGGTGGTGAGGGAGAGGCGGGGTTGTGAAGGATGGGTTTATGGATGGCGATGGACGTGGTGATGGTGGAAGGAATAGTTGGAGTTGATGCTGACGAGATGGACTAGGGATGCTCCCCAACGCCAAAATCATCGAGCTCGTCGCCCGCAAGATTCAGCAGCACGGTATTACCATGACAGTGATAGACCCCGTAAGTGATGTTCCTACTCCTTACTTAGTGACCCATAATCTGGTTTGCTAACCTTCCTGGTCTCTAGGTCATGATCTCCACCTCCGGCCACGACCTAATCCCCGCCTCTGCAATCGACACCCTCATCAACACACTTCTCCCACAGACATACCTGTTGACGCCAAACGTGCCCGAAGCACTCCGTCTTCTCGGCACTCCCGATACCGACTCGCAGCCACATACATTGGAAGGCCTGGAGCAGTTGGCGAAGAGCGTGCAGGGCTTAGGACCAAGATGGGTGTTGCTAAAGGGTGGCCATGCCCCACTCACGAAGGGATTGACGACTGCGCAGACAGAGGAGGAGAGGGAGGTTGTCGTGGATATCTTGACGAATGGAAAGGAGGTGCATCTGTTTAGGACGCCGTATGTCAAGACTAGCAACACGCACGGCACAGGCTGCTCGCTTGCTTGTAAGTCATCTTCCTACTCTGAGGAATCGTGTTCGCAATCGGCAACAGCTAGCCATCGGCACACGTCACAGTGAGGTCTTGCCATCCTCTTTATGTCTTCATTCCCAGTCTATCTAGACTTTCCCCACTGAGAAGGGTGATCTAAAGGCTGGGCGAAGGCGAGGAACTGAGTGGCATATTGCGCTGGAGCCTCTCGATTGCGAAAACTGGTTCTGTTTATGGGTTCATCGAGATACTAACATTGCCTAGCTGCCATCGCTGCCAACCTCGCCCTCATCTCACCCTCCACCTCCACATCCCCACCTTCGCTACCGGAAGTGGTAGAGAAAGCGACAAAATACATCTACACCTCCCTAATGTCATCCCTCGCAAACCCCAGCACTCGGATCGGCACAGGCAACTCCCCCATCGACCACACCCACGGCCTCTACACCCTCCCCTACCACCCCTCCGGCTTCGTCGACTACTGCCTCGCCCTCCCCGCCGTCGAGAAACTCTGGCCAAAATACATCTACCACCCCTTCGTCCGCGGCATCGCCTCCGGCTCCCTCCCAATCGAATCGTTCCGCCACTACCTCATCCAAGACTACCTCTTCCTCGTCCAGTCCCTCCGAGCCGTCAAAATGGCCGGCTTCAAGTCCCGCACATTGTCGGAGATCAAGGCATTCGATGTCATGGCGAAGGGCTACTACGATGAGCTGGAGCTTCACACGGCGTATTGTAGGGATTATTTCGGCCTGACTCTCCAGGATTTGGAAGGCGCAAAGGAAACGATGGCCACCACAGCGTACACCCGGTTCGTCCTCGACCTGGCAGCGGGAAGTACCCCGTTCGTGATGCAGTGTGCTATGATGCCTTGCATCTACGGCTACGGGCGCTGCGTAGCCTGGATCAAGCAGCACGCCGGAGGCGTCTTTAAGATCCCCTCCCCGGAAGGGTCCACCTCTGTCGAAGTGGAAGTGTATGAGCGGGGCAACCCCTACTGGGCTTGGGTGGAGAAATATTCCGCCCCGGAATATGACACGGCTGTGAGGGAGTGTAGGGAGGAGCTGGAGAGGATGGCGGTTGGTGTGGGGAGGGCGGAGATGGAGCAGGGCGTGGCGGCTTTCGAGAGGGCTGTGGAGATGGAGGTGGGGTTTTGGGAGGAGGGGTTGCGGGGGGGTGCAATGTGATGGGATAGGGATGGAGGAACAGGGGGAGTAGGGAAGGGGGGCTCATGGGATCATGGAAATGGATGGATATGGCCTGCAGCAAGGCGCAGTGGGGAGCTGGTATGGTATGATTGAGCGAGGTGGTTTATGTTAAGTATGTTGGCATGTAAAGGGGGCTCTAGCTTTTCACTTGAGAGTTACTCGGTAGAGGAAAAGCGGGAGGTTTTATGACCATGCTACTTCATCCTGTTCATCAATGTTGTCTAGGAGGTCGAGGTGAGATTTGATGTACTTATTTGCGTGTTTCGTTTGGATCTTTGGACAGTGGCTGGCGGTGTTTCAAGTTGTGCGCGTGCATGTGTAAAGTGATCATCACGATGGATATGTGGAGAAGGAAAGACGAGTGTTGTGTTGTGTTGGATGATAGTCAATGTACGTATTACCTCTGCCTATTTACACCGGAAAACTAACTAACTACCCCAGCTTGAACGGGCCACCCACTGAGCCACCTAATCAACCTCCATCTCTAGTCGCAAGTTAGGTTGCAGCAACCATACTGATACACCCCTTCGAGTTCAAATGTTCCGCTCCGCTCCAAAGTACTTTACATCTAAATGCTAGAACGCCTCGGGAGTTTATATATACCAGATGCCTTGGCCATCCTGGTTTTCCACAGGTTTACAGCTGCCCTTTCAGATCGTGAGGGTTTTCTTGTCGTCCCCGAATGACTTGATCTGGTAGAGCTTCTGCTACCGGTAACCGATAGGGACGTGCGACGGCTGGATGGCTTCTCCTTTCTTTCCGCTGTGGGACTGGAATGGGTTGATCTTGCCTTTGGTCCTGGCTTGGAAGGATCCACCAGCTCCGGCTTCTTAGGAAGGACATGAGGAAAGAGCCTATTGATCTCAGACTCCAATTTTTCTCGCAACGTAATCAGCTTCTGTTCTTCTTGCTCGAACTCAGCTTCCTTCTTTACGATTTCCCCCTCCGTTGGCGGCGCCTCCGAAATCTTGCGCTCCTCAAACTCCTCTCTATCCTCCTCCAGCGTATACTCCCTCTTCTCCAAATACCAATACTCCACAAAAAACATCTCCCTCTTCCCCCTCTCACCATGCTGTACCTGATAAACCATCCGATCTTCAGCCGGGACATACTTCGCCATATAGTTCTTATACAGGGCGCCATATTCGCCTTCATGGTTCGGGAGAAAATCGGTAAGGCGGAAAGGAGTACGGCCGGATCTATCGTCCCATCCCCATTCTTTCTTTGCAGTTTTCCGGATGTAGACAATGGCCCTTTCGAGGTGGTCCCGGTCGCTCTTGCGCAGGGTTTCGTCTTTTATCTGCTGCCAAACGTGTTTGGCGTCTGTGAGTTTCAGGTCTTTGATGATTCCTCGGAACCATTGGTAGGTTGATTCCACGTCGATGCATAGAATTGCTTCGTCGAAATATTCGCGTGTTGCTGTCTCATGAGGCGGGGGACGTGTTTCGGTCTTGGATGAATCCGAGTCGGGGTGCCGTTGGATATTCGCCTTGGGAGTAGAGTTTATGTTTGCTGCTGATGATGGGCCTCGAGCGTGGAGATCTACAGGTTTGGGCTTCTTGGGGAAGTTATGGCGTGGGCTGTGGTTTTCGTGCTTTACTAGTAGAAAGTCTTCAACCAAATCCCACTTTTTGGGTTCTGGGTGATGTTTGGTAGAGCGACTCAGGCGGAACATATTGTGGATGCGAAATAGAATCTCGGTCTTGTTCGATCGTACTAGTATCGGTCAGTATATAGTCGGCGGTCTCAAGATGTAGTTTTCCGATTCTAGCGCGATCTGCTAGTGGGTTGTGTCTTTGTTGTTTTGCCGCTTCTGTTGGATCAGTTGAGCTTGATTTGCTGGTGTACTTCGTATATATAAGAGCTTACGTATAGGAATGGTTCGGTACTTAGATGTAGCTTCTTCAAGAAAGACTAGATGTGCTGAAAGTGTAGTTTGAGGGAGAAGTTGTTCTGTTGAGCGCCGTGGGGTGCCTTATAACTTACCGTATCATTTCCTGCATGGTCAAGTTGAACCCGGATGCAAAGACAACACAGCTGGAGGTTTGCTGGCAAGCAGTCTGCGTTCAAGATGCGGTCCTCTCCTTCCGAAAGTATTGCGATGCATGTGATTCAAGTTCGCTTGGCAATTGTGTGAAGCTGCTCGCAAGTATGAAGCTCAAAGGCCCACGTTAAATGTACAGCGCGAAAGAAATGCGTGCTACCTCTAGAGCTCTTCTAAGTACTTACGTCGGCCTTAAGTAGTCGTCGAGAAGATCACGAGTTGGAAGGGTTGAATTCAAAGCTTATTGAAGTTAAGTTAACTGGTCTTATTCAAATCTCTTACTTAGTAGTGAAAGCCGGCCCCTTGATGAAGATGAAAGACTAGGATCTCATCAAGATATGATCCAAGCCATAATCGGAGACGCAATCTTATCGATAATTATCTATGATAATAGTCTTGCCTCCTGCTTAACCAATCCTTCTCCTAGATCCTTCCTCGGATGTGTGTCCGGTGACCAACCATGACAGGCACGCCTAAACTGCTCATCTGTTCTCTCCTCGTATCCTTTAACTACCTTTACCTCACGAACTGGGCCTTTCTTCGAAGCTTTGGAATGACGACCTCCTCCTTTGCCGTAACAGCTGCCCCGTGTATACTTTCAGACACATTCCCGTCGTTCCCGTATTCTTGTGGGTAAAGCTCTTTCTTCTTTTGCTCCACATGTTCACTAAGCTTGCCTAAAGCTCTTTCGAGAAACGCCAATTTCTCTCCTTTCTTCTCTGTCCATCTCCGGCTACGAGCAACACGCTTATCGTCCAGCTCCCTGATCCGGCGACGAAGGCATCTAATCTTCCAATCAGAGACCACCAGACAATCCTTCTCCCCCTTAGCGCCAGGATTACTTTCCTTGTACGCTTCCTCCAGTCGTTTTTCATCCGGACCGGGCTTTACGAGGTTTTCAAAAATCTTCTTGATCTTCTGGTCAGGACGATCCCGCGTGTACACCTTCCTGATCCTTTTCGTACCCAAACTCGGCTTCAAGAGGCCTTCAAAGATCTCCTTGTACCCGCTATGATGATTCTCCAGAAGATCCATCATAGAAAAGTCGGAATATTTTCCCCAAGCGAGACTTGTATCAATATCCCATCTAAAACGGGATTGGATCAGCTTTTCTAACGCACTGTAAACGTAAGGCTCCAAGCAATGCTCTTTCATGTGCCTACTCCACAGCTCTTCCACTCCATCTAGGTAGGCTTGCTGAAGGAGAGAAAGGAATGCTTGGTGTAATATTTCTATTGCTAGGCGGTTTACGGCAGCTTCGTGGGCTGCTAGGGTATCCTTTAGGGCAAAAGAATGGTCAGTGAGTTCTACTTAGAAGCTGTGCTCAGAGCCATGGTACATGGTACGTTGCGTAACGGGTGGGATGGCGGGGGTTCAACATACGGGAATGGCTCGAGGCTTGACATTTGTTGGGTCAAATTCGTCGCTGCCTCGAAGAAAGTCTTTGAGCAGGTCGTCATCAACGTACTGGTCCGAGTCCCTATCTGACCATCTTCTGGTGGTTGTTGTCACGGTCAGACTGGTGGTAATCACACCTTCGGCCGTCTCTGTTACGGATGTTGGTATGGCTTGAGGTTGCGATCCGGCCGGCGATGGGTGTTGTGCTGCCATGGTCGGGAGGGTGACTAGAAAGACTTTGGGCACGTCGACGTTTGGTTGCTTTGTGAGAGGCAGAGGGGTTGCGTATTTGAGCTGATGTGGTTGTTTTGTGAGGTTTGAAGGTTTGCGGAGGTTACTGGTGGATACTTCCGCAGGTCGTGGTTATATATGGCAGACAGGCTGCAAGTTGAACTCAGACACAAGGACAACGAACTGGTTCTTTCGGTGTCAATTCACTGTCAAGATGGTCGATAAAGCCTGAAGTAGGCCGGGGTTATCGGCGGTCTTGCAATGGCAGATGTTTAGACGATCATCTTATAAGGGACGCGAGTTGATTTAACAATAGTATGACTTAGAATGTTCGTATTACCTCTTCCTATTTACACTCAAAACTAGCCTCCCAACCCTAGGACCCTACCTGAGCCCTCCATTAACCGACCTCTAGCTAATCTACTACATGAACCCTCGAAATACAAACCCCGATGCCAATATCTACTTCGTCCCCTGTTTCTTCTCCCTCTCATTGCTAGATCTGGCGGAGGATCTGGTGGAGGTGGAGTCTATGCTAGTGGTTGATGAGACTGAGCTACGACGGCTACGAGTGCTGTCGTTGGTGGATCTGCTTGAGGTTGTGCTTATGCTGGAAGAGGTTTTGGTTCGTTGGAGGCCAGTCATGGCTGGCTCTTTGGCGTTAAGAACGGTTTTGGTGTCCTTCGAAACAGGGGTCTTTGCTTGGCCATCGTTCGACGATGCCTCGACCGGAGTATCATGCTCCTCTTCTAACTCTGTATCTTCCTCGGTCCGGGAAAATGTGAGCCTCTTTCCAGTCTCTGCGTGTTCAACCAAGTAATCCACAAAGGCATAGCCGCTTTTAAGAGCTTTATCGATCCACTTGCTTTTCATGTTGAGTCTCTCAGCTTCCTCAGCTTCGATCTCCTCCTTCGTCTTGGGTTTGGGTTCCTGCTGCCCCTTCATCTTTGACTTGCGGCCCTTTTCCTTTCCCTCCCAAATCTCATTGAGCTTCTTTTCATAAGCTTTGGTGTCTAGAATGGCTTGTAAAGCCTCAATCCAGAAGTACAACGAAAGCAATACGTCAACCCTGCCCTGTCTGCCAGCATGAGTTGTAGCATACTCTTCGATCTTCTCGGGTGAGGGAAGTTCGACAAAAAGCTCCTCCCAAAGCTCGCCATACCCGCTCTGATGATTCTCCTCAAGTTTGTTCAATGTCATCTCGGGGGCCCGGGGCTTCATGACTTCCCAGTTGTCTTCACACTCAACTTGATCAGCTAATTGAGCGCAAGGCACGTTCATGGCTTCGCCTGCTGGCAGTGCGTCGAATTGCACTTCGAATATGAGCTTCTCGAACTTTGAACCTGCCCCCACAGTGAGTTCTGATTTTGCTAGTGCGTTTTCTAAGCCCGCGACATTGGCCGGCTTGAATTCTTGTAGGAAGTCTTGGAAGTACTGGTAGGACTCTTCCATTCGGATGCAGTTTTGCGCTTTTTGGAACTCTTCCCATGTTTCCTGGACATAATCGATTGGTTAGCAAATTGCAAAGTGCTGCCAGTGTTCGGAGGAGCTTGAAGGGAGTACTAGTAGGAGTCAGCTGGAGTACTTACGGGAATAGATCTCGGCTCAACATCCTTCTTATTAGGTATCGAGTAATCCTTGATGAAGCCCCTGATCAGGCCGATGTTTAGAGTATCCCTTGGCGCTGACTCCTGCAAATCGTAACGGTTCCTAGTGTAGGTTTCCCGGAATATCTTTGCTGCAGCTGCTTCATCGATCTCGCTTTCTTTGGACAGCTCGTCATCGCTTGTTTCCAAGTTGCCAGCCGCTCGTTCCAGATCCACGTCCAATGCCTCATCTTCCGAGTCCAGATCTGCCTCCTGGTATGGGTCAGGACCAAAATCATACTCCTTAAAAAGCCGCCTCTTCAACGTGTTTATTCTCTGCTCCATAATCTCAGCTCTATCCTCAATCTCCTCTGCAAAGGAATCTCTCAAATGAGTAGGGCATTCTATCCAGCCATTCATGCGCGTTCCGACTGTGTACATCACTGACTTCTTTCTCGAGCTTTGGTACATCTCTTCCATCCATTTCGGTACAAAATCCGACTCCGGATTTCGGGATTTCCATTCCTTGAGATAGTCCTTATATTTATCAAGCCAGAATCGGTACGATGCTAGCTGATCGATGTCACATTCTCTTCCGAGTCCCGGATGGTCGCGCCGATACTTTACTCTCCTAGGCTTTTTTGGATACTTTTTGTATAGCATCCAAATATCGCCATATCCGCTCTTGCTATTCTTCACGAGATCAACCCAGCGGGTGGTGGAAAAGTCCCAAACCAACTTTGTGCGAAGTTCGGTAATCTTGTGGACAAGGTCCTTCCGTAGATCTGGATCCAGCTTGCGCTCCCTTCGTTTGCGATCCATCTTGGCGACTGTCACTTTGTAATGATCGAGTATGGAAAGAAAACCTCGGTATTTGACTTCCATGCAGACGGAGCTCATGTAGAAGCCGTTGTAATCCTCCCATGTTTTCTATAAGGAGTTAGTTACTTGAGAAATGTTGTACTTAAGTAGGTACGTAGTAAAGTATGGCTCAGATTGTATACATACGGGAAAAAGCCGAGTCCGTTTATCTTTAAGCTTCTCCACTTCCTCGTGGCCTTGAAAGAAGTCCTCGATGAGATCCACCTTCTTCAAGCTCACCGGCTTTGAGGGCCCCCGACTCGAATCTGGCTCCATCGTTCGTCGTTTGACAGGTGCAGCCGCCTTGTCCTTCCTATCCGAGTCCTTCGAGCCCTTTACCGGATCCGTGTTACTCCGTGCGTTCGGTTGCAGTTTAGCTGGTGTTTTCGAAGACATTGTGGTGGTGGTGTCGAGGGATGATGGTTTGGGAAGCTGAAGTGCTCAGGAAGAAGAGATTTAAGCCAACTGATCTGGGTGGTCAAGTTGACCGAAACTGCTGGAACAACGAGGATGCTTCTTTGTTGTCCACCCGTTCTCAAGATGGCCATGGAAGCTTCGAACATAAGCCGGTCAACTTGACCATTCGATTCAGCTCGTGGAAGCTGCCAGTACCATGACCCCATACTTTGCATTCGAGGAATTCGAGAGTCTACTTAATGGATCGTTACAGACCATGGAACTTCAAGCAAAGGGTCCAGGCTCACGGGCTCGACTTTAGTATGGTCCACGGTAGTAATGTTGTGGGTCTATCGGTAGTAAAATAAGGGCATTAGGGTAGCAGCTGGTGGCATGGTCGCAACTGCGGGTTGAATAACCAAGCAGCAAAAGAAAGAAATGCTAATGCACCGGCCGGGAATCGAACCCGGGTCGAATCGATGGCAACGATTCATCATACCACTGGACCACCGGTGCTGGACATGACGTTGCGTCGAGTCTACAATTTCTATTTGGCATCGCAGTCTATCGAAGAGACAAGCTAGACAAGCGCTGTCAGAATCCAGGAACCGTGGCGAGGCTGTTTACCGAAAGACGAGCCCAACACTATAAAGAGCAGAAGCATTTCTACAGGCCACTCTTAGGCTACTGCCAGGACGAATCACAAAATCGAGGTCATGTTTAAAAAAAAACAATGATTAGAAGCTCCATATATGTTAAGAGTGCCCAAAAGCTCCTTAAAAACAAAAGCCTCCCCGGCGGGGAATCGAACCCCGGCCACGTGCGATCCTAGAGTTGGGAACCTGATGACAGGCACGTATACTGACCACTATACTACCGACGACTGGGATATGGATTATTGTATTAAATCACATAAGACGTGCAAAATAGCTGCCAGCCTGAGGACTGTATGTCATATATGCGTACCCAAATCACGATCGATTGTATGTATACATGTACTATTGCGGGTGCCGTTAACCCCTCCAAGATGGTCTGGAGATCTTCCAAAATTGGTTGTCGCCCTCGCCAAATGCACACATAAGTTCCTAAAATGGGTTATATACCGTCTGCAGACAGTTTTGGCTGGAAGCCAGATGGTTTTGATTTGGGAGAAATAAGCCGTCGGGTCAATTCTATTTAGCAGATTGCTATTCTATCAAGCAGCTACTCAGAAACATGCCGAAGTCCAAAGTCCGCTCAAACTGCCCGCCAAACAGGGTGCCAAAGTCCAAAATCCGCCGTGAATCCGCCCGCCCAAGCTAGGCGATGTCTAAATCCTGCCATAAATACATCCAAACTGTACTAGAGTCCTACATCCGCCATAAATCTGCCCGCCCAAACTGTGTCGAAGTCCTAAATTGGTCGTTAATCCATCCACCAAACAGGGTGCTGAACTCCAACCATAGGTAGGGTGCTTACCGACGTCACTTAAGCTGATGGAGTGACCAGTCTCGCGTCGCAAACATCTAAGGATTGTCATCTCGTTAGTACACATCAGAAAACAGGATAGAAGGCCAAAAGAAGGTGTGGAAAGCGAGAACTTGCCTGACTTGCGATGTTTGCTATCGAAAAAAGTGTCTTGGGCGGACTCAGCTGCTCTTAAGCACAAACTCAGTGAGCGGCACGTCGTCATGAGCATGATACTGCTAGTGCGTATCGCGGTTCGCTGAGGCAATGAGGTTAGCTGTGACGAGGCCAGAAAAGCGAGTAAGGGAACAGTTGGCAATAGGAGAGGGAGAAGGGGGAAGGGGTGAGATGGGGTGGGCGGGTTGCAGAAGGCAATGCATTCGTCACTCGTCAAGGAGAACCAGAAGGCCGATGGCCGACCGTGAGCCCATGGTGTCGCGTCATCATGATGCGACGCAGGAGGGAACTGTGAAAGCTCCATTAGTTACGATGAACTACGTAAGAATGGTGTTGCGATAGCGGCAGGCTGCAAGGATATGGTTGACGTTGACGGAAGGGTGGAGTCAGAAGATGATAGAATTAGAAGGTGACATGGTGAGGGTGATGATGATGTTTGCGGACTTGGTGAGATGAACAGAAAAGAAAGAAAATAGGTGTTGCAACCCCGCAAAACTTTCACAAGTTGTTCACCTTGGCATCGCAGAGAATTCCTGTCTGTGAGAATGCTCACTTTGTTTGTGATTTTGGAGGTTCGTCTGCCGTTTCTTCCATTTCCGTCCTCACGAGCCTTGGCAATGACGCCAGATGTAGCCAGAATGTGACAGAACGTCACCGGATTGTGACAAAGCGGCCGTCAACCGATTGGTGGCCCCTCACACTTCCCAATATAGTAGCTAAGTATAGCAGTACTTCGATGATGTCAACTAGCGCTAAAGCAGGATAAATTACACAAACATCGGCGTGTATAAGACTTCGTACCCATGGCTACGGGTCATATCGTCACAAATATCTTTTCATGTTGTATTGAAGCATCTATAGTCCCACCACACCATTTGAGTTTATAAATTTCTTCCAGTACTCTGAAATCTCACTCGACTCCGAGTCTTTATGGTCTGGCTCTCATTCTGTCATGGGGGTGCTAGCCTTGCATGTCTTCTACTGTGCAATGCTTTCCTCACAGTGGCATATCCACTTGCAATAGAGGCCGGAACTGCTGCCAATGATCACATGCCTCAACCGCTCGACTATCGCATCTGCTATACGGTCTCCGACTCTAATGTATACATTACACTGCACAAAATATTTTCACAGGCAACTCTCCGCTGACTTTCCGAAGGGTCTCCCGTCGTTCGTTCAGTTCGTTACTAAAGAAAGGACCTTCCTAAGGCGACTCTTCTTTCTAGATATACCTTTCCTTCAAGTCCTACCTAGCCGGGTATCCAGACAGCGATCGGATACTGGCGAACTGCTCTGCGGCTGGATACAAATAATGGGGCAGGGTTGGGAGAACGATCGCAGGTTACTAGAGGCCCCTGATGTTGTGAATATTACACAGGTAGACCGGCCGATTTCGCTGTCCACGTACGAGGACCTTCCGTATTACTACGAATGATGATATTAGCGATACGTTTTAGAAGATCTATTTTGCCATTCAATGCTAAAAGCCTATGCGTACCCGTCCTGAACGAAGTAGGTACATGCATTGAGTTTAGGACGAGTACTACATGCACGCATGCATGTGCAGCGGAATTTACTATCACTTTCCGCAATTCTGCCACATGCACCGTTGGAGTCTGTGAAATGTCTGTGAAATGCTATCAAGCATCTCGACCCCGGTGATCTCACAATCACATATAACTTGCTTTCAGGTGCTGCATTTCGTACTTCCTTAAGGCTTGAACCTTTCCCTTCCGGCCCAGTATACACATAACTGTATGATGCGTCTGTTATCAACTCTTGCGCGGCCCCTGATATTCCTCATGAGCTTCACACTCCTCGCCGCATGCGAGGAAGTGCCGGCGGTTGACACGGACAATGGTCTCTACAACCCCGATCGGTATCCCCTATCTAGCAGTATTCAGCCCGAGCTCCCTGATGCGAATGGCTGGAACCCCCGTACCTATAGAAAAGCAATGGCATTACTTCTAGACCCTATCTTTGGCGAAGATTATCGCATCTGCTTCACACCTGGCCAACTCATATTCGTATGTATCAAGGAAAAGCCCCTCCGCCACCCTTATCTAACTCATTTCAGAAAGAACGCGAATTCCTTGAACATTTAAACGTGCTCAATATACCATACTTGCTTGGCGAGTGGATGCCGCAAGCTGGAGATGAGTGTACGTGGGTCCGTATGATGGGGAAGGAATGGGAAGGAAATGAGCAGCTTCTACGGTTACCGGATGTCTTGAGTGTGACATTGTCGCCACGGCCTCCAATTTTGGTTTGAAGCTTTACTGATTCGAATATTAAGACGATCGCCCGATTAGCGATTACCCAATGCGCGTGTATATCCTTTAGATGCAAATAGACACCGACTAGGTTAGTAAAAGTAATGCCTGGTCAATCGTGAGTTGCCGGAATCAAAAGGATACAAGACGCCCAGCTGGGTTCGAACCGGGGTTGCTACAAGTCATGTGAAATACTATTCAAAATTCCAAGGTACTATCTCTACACCACGGAACCTTCACATGCCAGATACTGCACATACCAAATAATAGACACAAAGTTACAATGTTTGCGTTTGTTACGCCATAGAACCAAAAAACCATACAGATTCAAGAGCGTTCACCGAAATTTCAAAAGTACTAATTAAGTAAGAAGTAAGTACTTGTTCACCAGAATCAACGTAAGCGTACAAGACATTACAATTAGCTCCTATAGGTCTAACCGTTACCATTAGAAGCCCAAATATTCCAAATCTACATGATTCCCGATAAGACAATCCCGAAAACCATCGCAAGCACAACAACGCCTTTCTTCACACTACTAGAGCCAGCGGCGGTGGACTTCCTGCCATCCAATGTATTTCTCCATTCTTCCTCCTCCTGTATCCATTGTTCTGCCTCTGTAGCACTTGTCAGTACGGAACGGGGTCTAGTACATTGGGGCTGTCAAAGTAGAATCCAGCGGTGTACTACTTACCCTCGCATGTTATCCTTCGATAGTTCGGCAAGTTCGGTTTTTGAATGACAAAGCAATTGTTTCGCAGTGGCCGAGTCGCTCCGTCGATACCCAGTGGTCGACATACATTATCTATAACACCCTTGACCACGCTCTCGAAGTACTGATCGTTGATCGGTGTATTGTCACAAGGTCCTCTTTTGTAACAGGATTTGTACGCCGCAAACAGTCTCCCGTTATAGGCGGCCTCGCAATAGTCTGCACATTCCGCTTTCCCTTTCCCCTTAGGCTGGCTTCCCTCCGAAGGCTCCCCAACACACTTCTTCGTTTGTTCCATTACAAATCCGTCGTCCACGTCCAGGCAACCCCACTGAGCAACCACGCTCGGGTCCAGCGCTGCCTGCCATTGATCCACTTGTATGTCGCAAGAAAGGCCCGCTTCCGCGATCTGTGTGGTGAGATTCCTCCCCCGAATCCCGAGAGGCTCACAGATTCCCTTAATATCCGTATCCCGGACAAACTCCAAGAAAGGCCGGTTCTTTTTGTGGTGCAAAGGCTGATATCGATTAGACCCACAGTCGTAAAACCAACACGAATCAAGTTTGGTGATGAATTGCCCGTTTTGAAGATTCTCACAATGCTCTGCGCAATTCTCTTTGGTGAAGTTGCGACCCAACGGCCATCCCTGCCACGGCAGATCCTTCAAAGCCTCTTCCTCCTCAATTTCATAACAGCGATCGCGAGCGCCTACAAAGATGTCGGAATAAAGGCTGCCTTTTTGGCTTCCCCGGCATGTCGGCATTCTCTGGTCAATCGGGAGCATCGGGTCCACCTCATTGTACTGTCCGTTTGCGTCGCGCAGAGTACAGATAAATTCGGGAGCGTCTTTGGGAATGCTCTGAGCCTGGCGTGGCGGGAAGTATTTCATGCCCGAATATGCGTAAGAGAATTCATCAGGCCGTAGAACTTCTTCCGTATCGCCTGCCGCGGGGTTTGGGTTGAAACATTCGAAGTGCTTGCATTCGCTGATCAGGATGTTGACGTTTGCCAGTGTGAAGTTGCCGGTATAGATGCCAGGGCTAGGGGGACTGATAGTGAGTGATCCTGACATGGCGAATCTGACTAGTGTCAAGTTGCAGCTGTGCAATGATTAGAATCGTGACCCGAAAGAGAGCGCAAAACTTTGGCTTACCTCAAACTCACTGAAGTGGGAATTATTCAAATACTGGCAGAAGGTGGGGAGTGGGGCCTTCTAAATAGGAACCGAGGCCCTCGTTTCTTTCGCCTGCTAGGGCGCCCTGGGTAAGCGAACCGTCGCCCCGGTCTGAGCCCTACGCTTGCGAAAGCGTATGGTCCAATCCAAGGGGGGCGCAGTTGACTGGTTTGTGTAACCTACAAGTAGACTTGGGCTTCCTGCCTCCTCATGTACTTGTACCATGCCGGGAGGAGTCAAGTGCTGATTATTCCGGGCTACTCCAGAGCGGACACTTTGATACCTAAACAAGTGTGCAATATTTTACCGGAGTCCTATCAAAGCTTCGATGGTCCAACGGTAGGATACTTGCCTTCCACTGAGATAGCAAGTGGCCGGGGTTCGACTCCCCGTCGCTGCAAAAGTATTCTTTTGCGGTTTTTATAGGAATTCATCGCGAAGTGCTTTCTCTATGCCTCAATGATACTTGGTTCTTCTATATTTTTCACTCTGGACCAAAGCTTTGGATAACCTCCCATCGGTGTCGATTATACTTGTATTAGCTTACACATTTTGGCTAATTTGCAAATTTAAGATTGCGCCAAACGCCTTGTGGGATTCATGTACAAGTACAATGCTGGATGCAGGGGGGCACTCGAGACCCAAGACTGCGGTGTAGGTATTACTGCGGGCGCTCTCAGTCGCTCGAGGGACAAAAACACCGACACGAGTTGAAGAGAGCTTGTATGTACATACTCGCTCAATGGACAGCGTCGAAGAAAATGTTTAAAGTCGGATTCAGTGGATTCATTTCGGTTAGGGTAAAAGTTAGGGTACGCAGACCGAAGGCATATCATGAACTCAAGCGGTGATGTGGTATGATGGTTCTTCTCGTAGCTTCCAGACACAAGTTTATTCAGAGCTTCAAGTGCCAGTAACTACTATATTAAACATTAAAGCCCCATTTGCTGTGGTTAGTTTATAACCAAACAACACCCAAGCATCACTACCAGTGCCCAGAAACTGGTGATCGAAAGGAGACATCATGATGCATCGATGGATTACATCATACCGGCGATGACAGCTCCAAACACGACCGCCAGAATGACCGAAGCCTTCTTGCCTCCCAATCCATCGGCATCAGACTTGCCTGGTTCTTTGTCTTCCGTCGTCTTCTCCCCATCTACGGGCGCTTCCTCCTTTTCTTGCTTGCCAGTGAGGATCGCCTCGGCTTCTGTAGATTGTTAGCGAAACGGAGCGACATTAGGACAGGCCTCTTTCGTACCATCGCAAGAGATTTCTACTGCTTCTGTCGATGTTGATGATGCATATTTCCAGCATTTGCTGGGTGACGGTCGAGCCGCTCCCATGATTCCGACTTGATGGTGCTGGCAAAGATGCTTGACCGTAAGATCCTTGGTGACGCCTTCGAGGTAGTAATCGTTCAATGCCTCATACTTCCCATCTCTTGCATCGGTGCATCTCCCATCGAAGCATTTCCAGATCAAATCTAGAGCGGTACCGTTGTACACCATCTCACACAGATCGGCACACTGTTCCTTCCCCAATCCCCTCGGATACCAGCCATTCAATTTTCGCTCCTCATCGCTCGGAATTGTGAGATTCATACATTTCTCTTGCGCTTGGGCTAGAGGGTAATAGGAAACCATCTCCCCGCACTGCGGCATGATTGCTTTGTTTGGGCTTATCTTTTGTAGATCATAGTGGAAATCGTCGGGCAGCAGTGTGCACTGCATCCACTTCTCGGAATCGGCCGATGGCTCCTTCTCTTTGATGCCCAGCGGCTCACAGATTCCCTTGATATCCGCATCACGGATGTACTCCAGAAACGCTCGATTACCCGCAGAGTCATGATCCTCGCACTCTGCCTTCCAGCACTTGTTGAGGTTCGTGATGAAGGTGTTGTCGTAGAGGTTGCTACAATGCTCTTCGCAGTTCCCCTTATTGAAATTGCGCCCGTGCGGCCATTGATTCCATCCGGCTGCTCGAGCATCCTCCTTCTTCACCTCGTAGCAACGATCCCGAGCGCCCTTGAACACGCTGTCGTAGGCGGAACCAGCTCGACATGAGGGAAGTTCTTGACCAAGGGGTTGAACCGTGTCGAAGTTGCCGGTGCAGACAAAGCCGGGCGCTTTGGCGACGTTGGAAGAACTGCCAGTGATTGGGAAGGCGCGGGCGCTGCTGGCAGTGATTGACTCGGTGATCGACAAGAGTGACATGGCAGGAGTCTTCTCAAGATGTCAGCGAATGCTACAGGAGGAGTTCGGAGCTGATACCAAAGAGGGCAGAGATTTTTAGAGAATGGTGCAAGAGCGTGAGGAGGCTTCATTGAAAGGAAATGAGGTTGCTCTTATAGATCTGTGCTGTTGGATGTGTATTCGTATGCACTTGAAAAGGTGTTGCGCGCGCTCTGATCAAGCCCGAGCGGCCTCGCTAATCCGAGTCTTACTAGCGCTGTATCTTGTGCTACGCAGCCCCTGGAGATTTGATTTGAGAACTGACACTGACAACCAAGCCGTACTGGAAGATCACAAATACTAAGGTCTTAAGTAAGTACTTAGATACATACGAGAAGCATCAAATTGCCGGTATATATACTTAGTATCATCGGCATGGCACAACTTAAGTTCGCAAGACAGGCGCCATTGATCACACAGCCACGTGCCAGTGTTGGGGTCGAGGACGCTACTACTTCTACCTAGCCGCTGAGAGTGGTGTCGAGTCGCACTGCCAGTGTTAGAGTAAAATGTTAGGGATACTTAACTACTTCTTGTAAAACTTTCAGGGCGTCAACATACATATAGCTTCAACACAGAGCATAATTCACAGTCGGATTGATGAACTTCAAGTTGAGCAGAGAACCGATCAGTGAAACAAAATTCCTTGCTACTTGCAGAAAACACAACTACCCCAACCTACACTTGACTGTTACTCGCGATACAATTGCAGCTTTTAACCCAAGTTCAAGTCCTACGGCTTAAATCAAGCCCCCACTGCCAAAACTTTGTTCCACTGAGAACACTGGCATTGTGCTCCGCCACTTCTCGTTAGGCAGGGTATCCCGTTTATAGACAAGACCACCGAAAAGGCCAGGGAGCTCGCCGGCGCCTCCGCACCCCCCTCCGGTGTAAAGATTACAAAGGACGGCGAGCTTGTCTTCCAGGTCGACGGAGCGTTGCTGAATGGCTCGCTTGCCTGCTGCGTACTTCATAATAGTCGGCAGAAGTGGGTCCCATGTGTTCGGCAACTTCGCATTAGGCATATTATCCCGTTTGTAAAGAATTTCTTGGATTAAGGGACGGAACTTCGAGCTCCCGCCTCCGCACCCGGATCCGGTGATATGATTACAAAAGATGGCGTGCTTGTCTTCCAGGTCGACGGCCTCTCTTCTTTGGTTCGTACGAGTAAACGATAGCGGAGCGATAGTTGTAGTCCGCAAACTGAGAATGTCATGGATGAAAGCTTTCTTTTCATCCTCGATCCTTTGCAGCTCTTCGTTCATCGTACGAACTCTGGCGTGCTTGTCATCGAGCGAGAGATGAGGATGACTTGCGATAGCCTCGAGATCCCGCTTATATTTGGAACCACAACATGGTCCCAAGATACATCTGATTGGGCAGAGGTTCAGGAAGAAGGCGTGCTTGGTATCTTCGACGGCGACGTCGTTGTCCGAGTCCTGAGCAGCGGAAAGCTGTGAGACCATCTCGGTGACGCTGGCAATCTTGTCGTCGAGGGAACTGTGAGGTCGGGTTTCAGTTGGCTCGATGGCCCGTTTACCACTGCCAGGCAACCTATTGTACCATCTTGCCCTCTCACTGGCGCCGCACGGCGCCATGACGCATACAATCTGAGGCCCAATTGGTGGAAGGAAAGCTTGTTTGCTTTCTTCGATGATGCGGTTGTTTTGCATTGTGATCGGGGATAGTCTCGAGGCAGTTCGTGTGTGTGATGGAAGACCGGAGACGACGGTTGAAGCAGCAAGGATGGTGAGGAGAGTTGTGAGGTAGACTGAATGCATTGTGAATGTTGTGGAAGTTGAACGGTAATATTTTCTTTGTAGGGTATGGAGTTGAAAGGGTTGTTGTGAAAAGGCGAGACCGGCTCGGAAGAAGTGAAGTGAATGAGTGTGGAACGCGCTGCGTCTAGTTGGAATGTTGTGATGCTGTGATGGACAGATGGAGTTGAGAGGTGGCTGTCGAGAGACTTTAATACCGAAGCTGCTTCAAGAGCTCGAGCTCGTCATCCAGTCTGTAGCACTGTTAGAGTCGAATGTTGTTTGGAGAAGAACAAGTTACCGCCCATCGCTCCCTGCTGACATGTTGACCGCACTCGAGTACTCTGAATTGACGAATCCAAGCCACTTTCATTCTCGATTTCACATTGCTGGTGAGAGGGCCTAAACAGTGCATGAACGTTGTCGACTTCTAGAAATCAGCATACCGCAAACTTTCGAGAAGGAGGTGACACGATGCTTCCTCGCAAAAGGAGATGCGCGGTCAGCCTTATGTGATCTGACAGATCCCCAACCTTAAATCCGGACGTTCAAAGTTGGGTGCGCCAAGGATGACATCACGAGGTGACTTCGCTAAAGCCAATTTAACCTCGTATGCAAAAGGGGAGAGCGGTGTGAGATGTTGTGCATGTATAGTACTGTATGGAGTACAGTGTACTAAGTAAGCAGGGGGTTTCATGCGATGTTTGTGAAAGCGAGAGAGGATGACGAGGTCTTTCTGGTCCACGTGAAGGGAGATAATCTAACTAATCCATCTCGCCAATCAGAACGCGCTAGTCCAGATATGCATAGCGCAAGCGAGGAGATGAAGTCACCGCTTTCTTCACCATTCCGACCAAACCACAACAACTCCACCAAACTTTGAGCTTTTCTTCATCACGATAGTCCATCTGCAGGAATGGGACACATCAGGACGTCTCAAATATGCCGACAGTTTACAACGAAACCGGAAAGATCTGAAAGCAACAAGTAGGTCTCACCAAATTATTACGACCCGGACGACTCGTTAGCTGGCTGCACATCCGAATTGTGTCAAACATGGTCCGCAAATTGAAAAGCGGATCATTTCAGCACTGAGCCATCTTCGCATCGTCCTCATCGATAGATAAACTTCGATGTGAGCAGGTAGAAGGGCTTTCTGGTAGTCCATCCGTCCTATCCTTATTGCAATATTGTCAACCATGCTAATTTCTCCCAGACCTGTCGAAAGAAAGGAATCAACCGACCGGAGAAAGCCTCGCCGACAACGCCATCTTTGGCGATACTGGCACCATCAGAACCGATCTTGATCACCTCCCTTGCTTCTCGAAAACGACCACTGTCTTTTGAATGGTACCCTACTTTCAGCAAGGCCATCAAGTTCAACATACGTTCGGATCCAACCTCAATCGACTGGTATTCTCGTCGCGAGGAGAGCGCATCTGCATACCAGAGTATGGTCATAATCGCAACGGTATCAGTTTGGACATCCCGACAACGCCTGTGCTGGGAGGAACCATTTCGTCGCAACCAGGCCGCTAAAGCACAAAGCGTCAAGCAAGAAGACCATTCGATATGGGAAGACCGTGATGCAGCAGTGGTTGGAGAGACTGGCTCGGCACAAATAGCGGGTACATCACATGGTCTCAGTGTTGGACGCTTGTTGCTCATTCGGTACACTCAGGCACTGGCAGGAATTTCGATCCAGGAGATTGGAGACGATTGGTTGAGCATATTGGTTGGTCTCACATCATCGGAATCCAAGCTGTTGTGGGTGTCTTCAAGTTGATCCGGCGCATTGGCGCACTCTTTGCAATGGATGACAGTGAAATACTTTGCCCTTGCTTTCAAGTGGCGCTTGTGGCTGATGCCGATCCTACATATTCCGCGAGATCCATGTGCGTTTGTGGCACAGCTTGTATGCCTGCAGGATTTATTGGGCAGTGGCGGATGTGGTTAGTACAAGACACCCTGAGATGGCAACTTTGTTACCCCGCATCGAACGAACGATACAACCACCCAGTGCTACAAGTGCTTGTTAGGCAGGTAAGTGCCATCTACAATCGGATAGCCAGACTATAAGCTAATTACTATAGAAACTGAAATGTCGGCACCATATGATTATGAGAAGGAATCTAAACACTACGGCAGTTTAGAACACTGGCATGAGTGGGGTAGACCTGACCCATCATTGGTAATGAATCATGATAAGTGGCAGCAAAGACCTTTTGGCAAGTTCAGCCTTGCTTCTCGTTTTACTCAGTTGGACGATTCCGTTTGGACGAAGCCTTTGGAGCCAGGGAATAAGGCGGCTACACGATCGGATATTCGACAAGTGATGTTTAATATGCTGGTCGAGGTCTTTGCCTTTAATAGGTCCCTCGATGTGCTCCGGGAAGAATGCACATATGCCGTCGCCGTGAAGACAAGGTTCCAATGGCATCTGCCGAGACGTGCCGATGAGCCTGAGGAAGAAAGGTCGTATCTGTTGATATGCCCTGGTAACGGCAGGGACAAACATCTTGTTGTTGTTCGCACACAGTACACATCTGCGAAGAGAATACGAGGAAGTACTCCCGATTCACACATTTGCAGGAAATGCGATATTTACTTGCCGCAATTGATACTTGCCGAATGCTGGCGAATGTCTAGTCTTTACATCCGTTGGGACCCGTCGATGCAAATGTCAGACATCGAAAGTGATCTTGGGATCATGCTCTGGCATTTGCATACTAGTACAAGCGAACGGGGTAGTGCCTATCTCGAAATGTTGAAACAGTTTCTGGCCAGAACACGATTCTTCCGACCGCAGAAGTGCTGGCTCATTCTACAAGCTCTTCGCAGGTGCCATGACACGTTAACGAGACAAGTTCCCGGTATGCTCCGTCTGATTGGTAAGTATCCTGGGACCCAAACGAATGCGGGTCTATTTTATGCGCAGCAGGCTATTAGAGAGGTGAGCGACATTCTCTTGTTGCTTTTACAGGTACTAACAAGAGCTGGGGATAGGTGATGTATAAGGAATTGGCCATTCTCCCCTTCATGTGGGACCTACGGGCTCCATCTGTCGAGGGCAGTTTGATCCGGCACTGTCCCACCAGTCCGGAGTGTTGGAGGCGAGGCGGAAATGGGGATCCAAAGATGTTCGAAGGTACCGGAGGAGCTGAGGATGATGACAATCGAAACTCGGATGGCGACAAAGATGGTGGGAATGTCGATGTACAGTAAGAGCTTGGATGGTTCTACGGTTGGGATGCGGCTTATGGCGCCAGCAGAGAGGTTGAATATTAGGCCGCATTGGATCCCTTATGCTTCTTTTCACCGGTTGGTGGAGTAGGAGCCAGGGGATAGCTGTTGTGGGCTTCGGGTGGGAGATGGAGGAGCTGATGTCGGTGTGACTCGGTGATGGATTCGGAGTTTTCGAGGAGGTCGCCACCAATGTAATTTGGGCGAGGTTTTGGTTGCAGTACGGTTGATCTCTTTCGTGTTTGTGATAATGGTATCGGAGTCTTGATTGGTTCGTCCGTTGTAACTTGAAACAAGCATACTGGCCAATCTGTCGTGGATATTTCGTACTGCTCGATCAGAAAGGGAGATCGAGAAGCAGAGCTAGGTTATGTAGTATGGTGTCTGGCCACGCTCATGGTATGCAAATGAACGTGACAGTCTCATGCACATCAGACTGCTCTCTCGGACCTCGCTTCACATTTGTCCTCACAAAACAGGGGGCCTGGGGAGGAATTATTCCTTACATATGAAAAGGCTTTCAATGCAGACTTGGGCGGGAGGGTTGCCAGATGTTCCGCCAGAAAACGGCTTCCAACGCTTTCACCAGCCACTCGTCATCAGGAAGTCACCCTCTCCACTCTCCTCCACCTGAACATCCTCCTCAATCCGACCAAACTTTGACAGCGCTCGTCATCTCCTCGTCGGCCGTTTCGGGCTCTATACTTTCTGCCTCATGCTTGACCGAGATGGACCGCACACCGACAATGACAAGGAACCACAGCTTACGACAACCCTTCGAGGAGAGACACGATCGGGAACGACGGTACAAACGGCCAGCTTGAAGTCTCTCCATTGGTATGAATAATGCCCTCTCGCTCTTATTTGAATCAGTGGCTCACTTCGACTGTCTTTCCTGATACTCAGACTCTTGCTCCGGCGAAATATTCAACAAGCTTCGCCTCGACAGCCCGTCAGCTCGTTCTCTTCGTTGAAAGCCGAAAAACATCCATCAGCGACCGATCACCATCATCACTTCCCTATTTTCTGTCGCTTCAAGTGCTCCGGAATCCGACAGCATCACTCTGCTCTTGAGTTCTGGATGTCGCGATTCACCTCTCTGGATCCGCTGACAACTTCCCCATCGCCTCAAACGTTGACCGACTCGTCAGGCCGACACTCATCGTCTCACATCCAACGAATCTCATCGACTATTGCAACACCAGCCTCATGCTCCACTTGGGCCTTGCGAATGCTAGAGACACGAGCTTAGGACGACCATCTGGCTCGGTAAATTCCGGATGATGGTCAGGATGTCTTGGGAAGGATAACGAAATAATCTCGGGATGGCACAGCACACGGAAGAGTGGAGGAGCAAGCGGGACTGGAGAACGAATGTCGCCCAGGCAGTAGCTGGAAGGAAGCTTTGGACGAAGAGAGGCTGATACCATCCTGTCAATCTGATCAACGCCACGGTGGAGCAGGGATCCAATCGAATATGGCGCTGTGGTTGTGGAGGATTTCAGTAAGTCGGTTACTGCTGGGTCAATGGTTGAGAAAACGGTTTGGTAGGATTAGATGGGAAGGCTGGTTCGGGATGCCAGTACCTGATCCATTCCGGGCAAACGGTTCTACGAAGGAGTTTTGAATGAACTCAAAAGCCGTGTATTTGTACGACCTGGATACAGGGCCATGCACATCTATGGCACAGCTTGCTTACATCTGCAGTGTCACACCTACCTTAACCGTGAGGCACACTCTTTACTCACCATTACGAACCTCGATTCTACCCCACTTCTGTTAGCAGCTTTACAACTGGCCTTATCTACGAGACCGTAACCACTACCTAGTGCTTCTGAACCAGGTATGTATGACTGCCGACTCTTTCAATGTCCAATTCCGGACTGAAGCTAACGGAGACCTAGTACTATTCAATCAATGTCGGTCTCAGCAAGTGAGGATGAGAAGTTTCAGTGGGGATCGCCTGTGCCCCATCTATCCATGACGAAGGATTCGATCCCTCTTCCTGAGGAACCCTTCAACCCCGCTACTAGGAATAGTTTGGAATACCATTATTGCCAACTGCCTGACGGTAAAGAGATCCTGCCATCGGACACAGCTACCAATGCAGCAGCATCCTCCGTTGTAAGGCAAGTCATGTTCAACGTTCTTGTGGAAATCAGTACCCTTGCTTGGCAACTTGACCTGTATCTTCTTCTACGCTCTAATAGCGGTGTGTTTTCTGGTTCTGACGAGAAGTAAGTTGTCCCCTCGCTGGAGGTCTGTACATGGAAAATCACAATCTTGCCATGATTACTTCTTATGGTTGACCATAAAGTCCTTTATTTGAGCTGATCAAGATCCCTTCCGAATAGTACAAAAAACGAGCCTCTTCTTGTCTGCACGTTGATCAACGATGTTTACTGGAGAAGGTTGAACTTATTCCACTTTGATCCCAAAAAGGCTTCCCGTGAGCACGGTTTGGATGTGAATATTGTCGACACAACACAACTGGCAAGGTTCGACAGAAAGTGGTCCGAAAACGAGCGCTACTCAGAACTTCTTCACCGCTTTATGTACACTACTCGCTTCTTCCGCCCTAAAAAGTGCCAGCTACTTTATCAGATTCTCTGCCAGTGTTACGAAGTTGCTTTTTACGATGTAACCGACGTTCTTAGAATCCTGGGCGTGGATCGCGGATTGATATTCGCCCCATTACCACCAGCCAGGGTGAGACTGGCCAATTACAGGATGAGGACAGTAAGTTCTTGGGCTATCCTGGTGTATACGAGTTACTGAGTCTCATCGATCTAGATTCTACGCCCGGTATTTTCCCTTTTTGGCTTCATCTGGAATCTACGAGCCCCGTCTGTCGAGGAGAGTCTTGCAAGGCACTGTCCAATTTTACAGCCAAATTCATGGTAGCTCCGATTTTGCACTCTTAATAGGTACACCTCTTAGCTGTTTTACACCTGTAAAGGTTACACAGATTACCGCTTTGCACCTCCTACAGTCCCTAAATAGTTCAAAAAAAGTGAACCAATTACTCCCGCCATAATAGAAATGGTGCAAATGGTCCAACTGTGGTTCGACATGGTCCAACTTGGTCCAACATGCTCCAACATGGCCTGAGGCGAATAGCGAGCGGACGGCTTACTCCTAGAGCAAAAGTATAACATACCCTTACTCTTTCTTTACCTGGAATCGAACTGATGATCATCTTTTTAACCGGGAAAGTCCCAACATTCTAAAGTTATTCACTCTAAGCCATTATGCTAAACCACCTGTTTTATATTTTTATACGTTTTCAAAATCTATAGGCAAGCCATAAATGCTCAAACGCCGGAGGTTTATGATAGCGGCCTGAAATCAGCAGTCTCACCCGCAGCCCTCGGGCGTGAGATTTGCAGTCGTGCGTCGGAAAATTGCTCCGCAGTTCTGTAAGTAAGTACTTACTTTGTATAAGATAAGGTCCTTTGATTACGGGAAATTTTGATAGGCTTACACCATCTAACTCTTACTTGTGCAAAGCTTACACTTACACCTTTTAGAAGCGTATATTTACACAGTTAAGGTTTGAAGGTGCAAACTTGCACTATTTACTTTAAGAAGTGCATAGTTACACCCCTTACTGTTAAAAGTGCATCCTTGCACCATCACCGCTTAATGGTGCAGTTATCTGCACCAAATCTAGGTATATGTGCAAGTCTGTGTTGATGCACCATGTAGGAAACGAAAGGTGCAAGTTAGTTATCTGCCACCAAAACTTCGTACCACTGTGAATTGGAAGGGAGCGGACCTCGGATCTGAGGAGGAGCTAGCGGTGTCAACCTGAAGGGCTAGCATGCCGTGGAACCACAAAGACGATGAAATTGATGCTGTAGAAGATGGAAATTCTGTTCGGATTGCGTTCCAACTGAGCAAACCTGAAGGCTTAAAAGGAACGGGATAGTATTGGGTGTAGTATGGAAGGTGGTAGCGGATTGGGAGTATCGTTGTTAGTATGGAGCAGATTGGCTGAATTCAAGTTGATGTTGCCGATACTGTATACCGAAATGGAGGCCTCGAAGGAATCCGAGGGCGATAAGAAGCATAAGGAGTCATGACGCTCATAAGCCAGCTCGAGCTTCGAGTAAATCATGATGGTCAGCATTAGCATACACTGGAAGTTATGGTCGCAGAGAGCAGGAGGAGCGTGGAACTTGAATAGGCCCCAAGGGTGCATAAAGTCTTCATGCTGAAGCTGCAGCAATGGGCAAAAAGATGATATACGAATAGCAGCCGAGCAGTCTTAATAACGGATAATAGGGGAGGATTATCTCTGAACGGCATGTAAAAGTATGCTTCTTGCCAGACTCGAACTAGGGACCTTCGAATGTCTCCCACTGAGTGAGCTTCATATTGCATATGAGACTGATGTCATAACCACCTAGACCAAAGAAGCCAATCATGCGAGCTTTGGCAGCTAACGTATTCCGATAAGCTTTTTGGTAAAACTATCATGATGGGTTTGAACGCATTGCTATAGTAGAAGCCGGCTTAGCCATAAGACACGTAAGCCATCATAATGCTTTCCCTCCAAAAAGTGCTCAGTGAGAATTGTGCGAGTCCCAGGTAGCTTCGGAATCTCGTTTCGAATACGGAGTTACCAGATGTTCCGCCAGAAAAGGCATCCGACGCTTGGACCAGACTGGGTCCCGCCTTGTGAGGCCAGCGACGAATCCTCCCACTCTCCCAAACCTCAACATCACCAACCTCGACGTCCGAACATGGACAGTACCCTCTATTCCCTCTTCTCCCCACTTGGGCCCGTATAGCCACTACAGCATATCTGACTGCGATGAACAACTACGATTACAACGACAGCAATCTCCACATCGCGACTACTCTTCGAGGAGCAGGAGGAACGCGAGGGCGGGCAAACGAACGACCAGTTTGAATGATCCTGCTCGGTAGGAGCACCAAAGTTTCGGTCGATTCTGCGGTGGATTCTGATTGGGTTTCGTGAGACACAGATACTCTCCTCCATCGGCTCTCTCAACAGCTGTCTGCTTCACCATTCGTTCTCCTCGCTCAGGCCCCGACCACCGTCGTCGGTCGATTCCCCAGCAATCACGAACCACTACCGCGGAACCTTTGCAGCGCCGTCACTTCCGATCCCCTATTACTACAGTACTTCCCATCCTGATAAGACCGCTCGCCATTTAGGGCTTGACGATAAGGAACTCGGGCCAGCATTTCCACTACACTCCACTGGGAAGGACGAAAAGGCGAACGAGGACAAACGACTTCCCTGAACCGTCAACCTCGGTAGAAGCAGTACCCTCTCTTTCTGGTTCCTGTTCTATCCTTTCCCTTTCGATTCCTCGCCGGCGAAAGACGTCTCCATACGGTAGCTCTCTCCTCGCCATCTCGTTCTGTACTTGACGTACGAGGCGTACTACCTTCGTTATCGGCCCATCTGCAACAGTCGACCGTCTCAAACCGTCACTTGCTGCTCCAACTTTCCCGGTGCTAATAGCGCCGCTTCACTCTCTTCGTCGCAACGGTTTTGCGATCTTTGCAACGCAAAGCTCATGCGGCTCGACTTCAAATTCGCCCATCCCGGATCATTCGTGCCGGGAGGACAACGATCGTACGAGAGGACAGCTGAAGGGCAAACTAAGTTGTGTTGTATGGAAAAGCAATGGGGCTGGAGGTTTCGCAGGTCAACTCAAGAACATGGAGGAACAATACCGTATGGCTGCAAGGTTATGGCGGTTTTTGGAAGGAATTTCCTCGACATGGGAAGTTGGCTTCAGGACGATGCGATCACTACCGTGGGGAAGATCGGGTCACCACACAGTCAATGGAAGCTTGCCGCCAAGCCAAGGCGGCTTCGAGTTGATCCCGTGCAAGAGTACTGAATTAAAGGCCCGGGAGAAACTGGTGGTGTGCGTTATTAGTCTTCTCAAGCGGGAATAACACCCAGTTGCTGGGATTGCCGTCCTAGGAAAGCTATGTCGACATACTCTCGTTCCTACTCTTCCACGTCCAACTTCACTGCCAGATTCGGGACGATATGCACGAAACCCCTAACCGGATCCGGCTGTCAGGCACATTTGTGGCACAGCTCCCTGATTGGGTGTCACAGCAAATGGTGGTACGCACACCTTCACATACCCCGCATCCTTGAGCGTCGGGAAGGTTATTCGAACTTTGAAGTAAGCCTGACCCTGAGTATTATGGTTGCCGGCCAGTACTGACTCGAGTTATAGTGTCGTTGATTTCCCCGGAGCCTAGGGCCCAGAATCACAAGTGGGGTGCTCCAGTTCCCCATCTCGTGATGAGTAAGGAGCTGGAAATCCCGATGCCTAGCTTGAATCAGAACAAACTGAGCAGCCATCTTCGCCGGTTCTGCACTCTTAAAGATTCTGTTTGGAGCCTACCGATCGAATCAGGAAGCAAGGCTGCATCTCGGGCTGATATTCGGCAGGTCTTGTTCAACCTCATTGTAGAAATATGTACCCTTGGAGTAGTTCTCAGTGACTATCAAGACTACCGGGCTCGTGAGGTTACCCAGACTCGAGTTTTATGGTACAATCCAAAGCCGGGTGCCTGGAAGTCTGACGATACCAAACGGTACTATTTGCTCCTCTGTCCCGGAAGCGGACGAGAGCCCCATGTTCATTTGCATGAGGATAGACATAGACTCGCAAGACTCCGCCCTCGTCACTGCTACGACTGTGATGGTGCCACTGGCAGTGACGCATACAGTAGAAATGCGAGCATGATGATCGGGCGATTCTGGGACCGCTGCCGTGTCTTAGACAGTGGCCGTATCCGAAGTCGTACCTATCAACCGCGCCTCGCATTCGCTCGACAGTTTCTCCATCAGACTCAAGATTACTACGAAGTGGAATTACGAAGTCGTACCAATCAACCGTGCTTCGCACTGGCTCGACAGTTTCTCCATCAAACTCAAGATGACTACGAAGTGGAATTGACTTCGTTTCTGAACCAGACACGGATGTTCCGAACCAAAAAGTGCTGGCTGCTGTACCAGGTACTCAAGTGCTGCTATGGTAGGTTAAGAACGGACGCTGTGCTTATCCTCAAGGATATTGGCATAGACCGTAAGTACAATTCAACTGCAAGCCTACTTCTCGCGAAACAGGCATTGCTCAATGTAAGTTGTCTTATCTGATCCGGGGGCAAACTTCCCGGTTAACAATACTAATGGATGAGAATATTAGCTCATTGAGCCCGAGTGTTTGAAGTTTACGTTCATCTGCAACCTACGAGCACCATCAGCTGAGGAGAGCCTGATACGATACTGTCCCTCCGCCCAGCGAATATGGCACACGAAGCGAACCAAGCTGGAGGAGAATGGGAAGGTGGATATGCCGGAGATTGAAGATTGTGATTCGGCTGTGGATTGTACCGTTGCATCAGCAGTTTCAGAGTCGACGGTTGGGAAAGAGTCGGAGGAGTTGCCCCATGGAGATGTTGTTGTGAAAAGAGTTGTTGAGATGGCGGCTGGAGAGTCAAGTGTTGCTGATTGAGGGTGATGATGGCAAGCGGAAAGACTGGACTGAGATATCGGTACGTCTCCGTGCTCCGCTCGGGAAGGGATACAGGTGTGGGTGTAGTGTATAGGCTGCAGAAAGTTGAGCTGATGCAGGGAAATATTGGGTTGGATTTGGGGTTGCGATCGACTCGGTAAGCTGATGCCAGTGTGCTCATGTTGGGGAATATTTCGGAGTTGGATCTGGGTTTGGTGGGCCTTTTCGGGATATTAGTGGGTAGTATCAGGTCAGAAATATCTGCCGGACATGACAATGGACCAAGTAAGTATTGAGTTTGGCTGAATATCGTCATGGTGCGCGTGCCTGTGCAATGCATATGGTGCTGCTAGGTCTATATTTGGGAGAATACTGGTTGGTGTGGCAGATGCAAAGCCATGTCTGAACTGCCTTGGTATACTCGCCATCACCGCTGGAATTATAATTAATTGGCCTTATCCCTTAAGCTGGTGCTCTGGCACCCAACCTGTACGACGTCCTCATGCACGGCAATGCAGGATGTTAAGGTATCGGCCTCTGGCCTAGGTGGTCTGAAAATATCCGGATTATTATCCATAAGTCTTTCTGATTGGCTGAGTTTGCTTGTTTGTTTTGAATCCTCGAGTGGTGAATAAGCTGTTGTGAAGTGTAAACAAATGTGAGTTTTTTCCGGGAGGGAGGGGATCCCCACTATCATCACCCCGCACTCAAAATGGACGACGACCACGGATTTGGCGATGGTACAGAAGGCCGCTGGGATGAGTACTTCCAGGTGGATGAAGCCGACGCCGATAGACCTGGAATTGGACCGCTCCCACCCAACTATGTTCCTCCCAATGTGTCCCAGCGAGCTTGGATACCCGGTATCGAAAATCTCAACCCAATCCCTTGGGGTGGTGCGAACTTTGTTGACGACGGCACAAACCTACCTGACAACTTCGCCGAGTCCGTCCTCCACCCCGTCCGATACTTTAAATTGTTTTTTACAACCTCGATCCTTCAGTTTTTGGTCAACAGAACGAATGCTTATGCGGAACAACAACGTGCAATCTGGCTTCAGGAGGATCCTGAGTTTCCCGGCGCTCACGCTCGTCCCTGGCATCCCATCACAGTTGGAGAACTCATGATTTGGATCGGCATCAACCTCTACCTCGCACTCTTCAACGTTCAGGATGTTATTTCTTGCTGGGGCCAAAGGAGAGGAATTTGGCAGATTTCAGAGCATATGTCCCTTGTTCGCTACCAGCAAATCCGGCGATATTTCCATATTTATGGACCATCCACGAACCAAGAAGAGGAAGGAGAACGATGGTACTACAAATTCGAACCGTTGGCCTCACGCTTAAGGGAAAACTTCCAAAAGTACTTCAAACCTGGGACTGCTTGCGCTATGGACGAGAGTATGGCCAAGTGTAAGGGTAGAACTGCGGATAAAACAAAAGTGGACCGGAAACCTATCAAGGAAGGTTACAAAATTATTGCAGTTGCCTTTTCAGGATATGTTTGGGACTTTATGTGGTGGAGTGGAAAGCGAGGCCACAAACCAGGTCCTAGAGAGGAAATGATACCGGTTTTTGAAAGATACGGGTTTACAGCAGACTCACATTATGTGATTTTGATGCTCGCATCAGGCCTTCGGTACGCTTTGGGGGATCAACCACTTGTTATTGTCATGGACAACTTCTTTTCCGGTGTTAAACTGTTGGAGTTTCTCAAAAATGTTTTACACATTGGAGCGATTGCGACAGTGCGGGTGGGATATAAGGTGAATAAGGATTTTCCAGACCAGTTGAAACGTGTTGCTCAGGATGCAACAGACCGGAAGCCATGGAACTGGTTAGAGATGGAAGTTAGTCCAGGAGGTATGTTATAAATGTTCAGTTATTTTGATACCTACTAATATTTTATTTTAGGTGTTCTTAACTTTATCTGGCGGGATAACGCTTGGGTTTTTGGTCAAACTACCTGTCATTACCCTCCACGACATCCGAATCACTATGCTGTTAAGGCCCGACGTTGTCCGAAGACCCCAAAGTCATCGGTTCGCGCAGCCTTTGGCCCTTATAAGCGGCGATGGCTTCCAATCCCCCGGATCATTGATGATTATAATCAGTATATGAACGGGGTTGATAGAGCGGACCAGTTGAGAAGCTATTTCACATCTCACAGAATTGGTAACCGGACATGGCTCCCAATCTTTTGGTGGCTTCTTGATACAGCTGCTTGCAACGCCTTTTTCCTTTACCGGTTACATGCTGCTGAGCTCCAAGTATCTCACCGAAAGCATCGAGATTGGCTCCAGGATGTTGCTTGGGCGTTGATTTCCGAGGGCTTCATGAAGCATTATGGACAAATGCCAAATGATAAAGAGTTATCGGACGAAGACCTTTATGCTTTGGACAAAAGGATGAGGGAGTCTCGTCCGAGTGGGCCTGGTCAAGACTACTTCGTTGTTCATAAGGTTCACGCAAAGATCTCGCTACCACCTATGCGGTTTCATTCACCTCTTGCTCTTCATTCCTTCGAGCGGACTCCTGATGGCTCCCGGTCATACTGTTTGAGATGTATGTATATACATGGAGGGACAAGAAAGCCCGCTGTTGGAAAACCTATCATAAGGAACCCGGTTACAAGGAAGATTGAGATACCTATGGCAAGAGTATCCCGAGTGGCTACTCAGTGTAGATATTGTGATACGGCATTATGTAGGGCATGCTTCATTCCTTTTCATCAAAATCCGTGGGAAGAAGAGGAAAACTTGCGGCGGGCTGAAGAGGAGCGCATGAGAGGGGCTGAATAAGGTACAAACGTCATGATTAGAGTCTCTAATATGATCTCATTACGGGTAGCGTACGCTGTTATGGTATCACATAGTGCCCCAAAGTGAAAAAATTGCAGAAGTGCTAGGTCTTGCAAAAAAAGATCCCCCCCAGTGCGAGTGGTATCAATCGATAGAGCGAACTCGAAATAGTAACCCTTCACCCTCCCTATGTAAAGCGAAATTATTTTGAGGTTGTGAGGCGGCCGAGTTCGAGGGACGTTGGTTGTCGACGCAGGTCTTGGCGCCGTTCGACGAAGCGAGACATTGAAGTTGAACCTTGACGTCAAGTCCCACGAAGCGAGATTCAGTTGCCATGTGGCAACCCCAGACAAACATCGCGTTACCATGAATGATCTCAACTGCGCGTCTAAGGTAGCCAAGTGGGGTCAATCTCACGCTCTCACATGCATGCATATTGTGGTACAGGTTGGGTGCCAGAGCACCAGCTTAAGGGATAACTCCCACTGCTCTCGTTGACCTTACCTTCAAATTACCGGTGTTCAGGAAACAGGTCAGCCCAACCAGGATCGATATCGTCTCTACTTGACTCTATGGCGATCTTGACGGTGGCTCCCGCCTCAGTGTACTGAGCATCACTTAAGTTCAGCTACTGCCCTTGGTCTTGGGATTCATGCATATTGTATCACCAAGAATCGAGATGCTAACTAAGTAGGTTGACGTTCATGATCAGCCTGGGCTACCACCACAGCTGGATTGGATCTAATTACAGCATGCCACACTATGGTGATAGTTAATCCGGCATGCATGCAGGATGCATAAGGCATAGTGATTCGTTGATTGGTTGGCTTGCCTGGCTTGCCTGGCGCTTTGCCATTGGATCACAGAAGCAACCCCTCCTTCTGTCAAGGTCAACCTTTGAACAACACCCCGCCTCAGACTCACTGTGGGATATCCAGAACACTCAAAAGAAGTGGGAATCAAGGCCACTGGTATGTTGTATCTTCCGTTGTATAGAATTCCTTACTGACTCTTGATATGCTACGCAGCTACTTCTTAACTACATCATCCTCTGAGTTCGTCGATACATTGAGCCGCGAACGAGCCCATTTTGACATTCGACCCGTCGTTCCTCTGAGCGCATTGGAACCATGTCGGTCCGGATGGTCATTTTGTTCCATGGCGTCTTTTATTATCGGGTGGACACAGTTCATGGTGCAATTAACCTGTTCGAGCAGTACCAGCACCCCTTGATGCCACTCGGCTCCGATGGGATGTCATATAAATCTGAGGGACGATGGGGGCTTGACAAGTGGACTCTATTATACCCGTTGCAAGCAGGAGCACCATGCCCGTGTCAGACTACCGATTGCAAGATTGAAGCTGATCTGTTTCTTCCACGCACTACTACATGGTACTTTCCTGTCGGGGTTGATGGTTTATTTCGGGCCATGGACCGTTCCCGTCGGGGCTTGATTCCTGCCTGGCTTGTGCTTCGGCATAATGTCCCTCTGTCGCCGGCAAGGCTCAAGGATGGGATACTCTCGAACATGTTTGCGGAGATTTCTGAAATCACCATTGAAGACAAGTTCCAACTTCCCTCTCTGAAATTCGCTGCTCGAAAGTGGATTGGATTTCGGCGCCTTGATTATGATGTGACGCCTATAGCGTTACGTAAGAAGCTTCACGGCTGTTTTTACGCCATTGTCCTACTCCTCAGGTTGGTAATTTCAGAAAGAAAGGTATTTATCCCGATCGATAAGCGCAAAACCATTCGTACAGATGGCGGGGTCGACTTCTACCAATTCCCGGCATGCAAAGAGGGAGCATGCCACGTGCCCCTGTTGGCTATAATGGAAGGCACGCTTAAAAGGATCGAAAATGGCATCACGGAAGAAATTCTTTGCTGCAGTCTGTACCGGTCACAACCACAGGGAGGGCCCGCGGTGGGACGCAGTTTTATACATTTCAAGATAAAACACATTTTTACAAAACCATTTGAAATTCTGAAGAGTGATATTAACCGAAAGCGTTTTTTGGAGGAAAGCCGCATGGTCAGGCCCAAAAAGGCGTGGTTACTTTATACGGTGGCTCAACAACTTTACGACTGGTTACGTACGGTGTACGAACCACTGGTACGTAGAGCGCTAGTTCTAATGTGTACACCATATCCCGCAGCTGGAGCCTGTCATGAGCCTGCGGTATGGAAGGCTTATAGAGAATTTAGAGAGGAGTCAAAGGTAAAGAAACAGCTTGATGATGAGTATACCGTGCTAACTTAATATTGCAAAGCGCGGAACTGAACTGGCTGAGCTTCTGGTGTTCATCTGGAAGCTCCGAGCTCCCTCAGTCGAATGGGCACTTGTTCGGCACTGTCCCGCAGCAGCTGGAATCTGGTACGATCGGGAAGGCTCTGATAATGATGGAAATCGTGAGGACGTGGGTACGGACGAGGTGTAGGAACCCAGGGTACACTCTGTACTTGCGTATGACGAGGATGGATTGATGGATTGGAGTGAGTGACGGTTGTTCGGCGATGGCATCATACTAGGAGAACATGAGCGTCGAGGGTGATATATCGATACGTCTGGGGTTTGGTCTCTTTTCGTCAGTTGAGGGGGCGTTTATAGGGCGGGGTTACTTTACGCGAAGATGGATTAACTGGAGTGAGGGTTGTTTGGTGACTGCTTTAAGTTCATGCTAAAGGAACGGGAGCGGCTGAGGTACTAGGTGCGGTGATATGTTTTGTCAGTTGGTGGAATGATAACAAGGCGGGGTTCCTGCTCTCGTATTGGATTCAAGTTTCTAGGCGATGAATATTTCTTTGTAGTGGATGTGCAGGCAATGGATATGGATTCTTTGGCAGAATGATTCTACATGAGCTCTTTCTCATACATGTTTTCGGCTTGAGTCTCTAGCTCTATCGTCGACTCGGAAAGCTGAGTTTAATTTGGCACCGATGTCCTGGTATCCGCTCGAGATCCTCATGACATCACATACCGGCGGAGAATCATATTATAGGACCCGCCGGTTGCCGAGCGGAAAAGTCAGACCTCATGGTATCCCATGTCACCGCAAGGATCGGTGAAAAGTGGCCGTATTCGAGTCTACCATCGTTCTTTCTCAATTCCTCCTGCTCTAAGCCATGAGCTTGAGGCAGGGCCAAGAGCAGACCCAACACAGTGTGCAGTGCTGGAAAGCCGTTGTAATCGTGCTTCCTGACTCTCGCTCCGAACCTGCACTCGAGGTGGGGAAAGATGGATAACACAGCCAGTTCACACTCTAGATGGGCTAGTCACAAGCGCAAACGGAGCAGACACACGAGCGCATCGGGAACAGGTCAAACGAAATAGGTATAATCGCTACTTCGGCTTATCCTAAACTGATAAGTATTTTCAACTTCTCCTGCCGCTTCATGATTATATAGCTCATCACCTACAAGCTTCCGCTTCTCGAGTCTCTATGGTACCTGCTAGCGCCATCTGTTGAGCTTAGGATCGTTGGATACTGTCCTTTATTTGGAGCTGCGGTCCGGATCCGCGGAAGGGAGTGCTGAGGCTGAGATTGAGGAGCATGAAGGCGGAAGTGGTTGTAAAGGGAAGGATGGGGATTGCCGGATGGATTCAGTCGTGGTGAAAAATGCAGGTTGTGCCGAAGCATGTGAGGGCTAGTCGGCATCATAGTAGCTGGGTTAGGTACATACGGGGCTTGGGGCGTCAAGGTTGATTGCATCATCAAGACTGCCAGTGATTTTGAGGGCACTCGATTACAGTCTTGGCAACCATTTAAAGGAACGCCAAATGCTTGATATCGATGCTCAAATGAGAACAATCCAATGCAAAGCTATGCTTAGGTAGCATCTACCGGCGCAGGTGAGACACTGGATCAGGCCGGACTCGGGACCTGACATCTCATGCATCAGATTCAGCCTGAACAGTTGATGAGCTGCTTCACAATGCATATGTGCGGCACAGGTTCCACGATTATTAAGCTTATCGGCACCGTGACGTGCCGAACCACCGAGTTATTATGTACCCCGCGCCGCCAACAACTTTAAAATCCACATGACAAGCACCCTTCCAACTTCATCGCCCCGAAAGACGACTCCGACAATGGCTGGTACGGTATACCGCAAAAATATCCTTGACGAACTATCCAGTTATCCGCGGATAAGAGATGTGCACGGCCCAGATTACCCTTTCCCCTCCCACCTCACGAAGCTCAAACTTGCAACATGGAAGCTTTCTTTGGTACCGGAGCACAGTACGGCGGCGCGGCTCGAAATGCAACAAGTGCTGTTCGACCTCTTCTTTGCTTCCAGCAGCCTTGCAAATAAGCTGGCTAGTGCACATTACCACCGTCTAAGCCATCTCCGAAGAGGGAATGTAAGACAAGAACTACACATTCCACTGGCTAGATTCCCTTCTTGGGAAACCGGTAACGGCTCCGATCGCGACAAATTGAAGTGGTTCACTTTCATTATCTGTCAGGGGGACGAAGTTCACGTCACGTTCACCGGCCTCAAGAGACGCTACGAATACAATGGACTCAAAAGTTGTTCCGTTTGCGATACTTACATTCGGGACACAATTCGCGAATGCTTGTCGCTGCCCAAAGCCATAGGACAAACCGGACAACTCAATTCTTATCTGCCGCAAGCTGATCTGGCAGTAGGAATAATGTTCAGCAGCTACGGAGCACACTCTAGAGAGAAGTTCGATGGCATCCGTCAAGACTTTATGGATCTTACGCAGATGTTCCGGCCCGAAAAGCTGTGGCTCCTCTACCGAGTTCTCCACCGGATCCTCCACATCTTGCAAACGGATATTACCGACACTGTTGATAGGATCGGGTGCAAAGATGGAATCAATACAAATACAGACCTTCAAAACGCACTGCGTTTTATTCGAACGGTAACCAAGTCCTCAATCTGCTTCCGGCTCAGCTGCTTTTGTGTCCTGACTTTTATCAAAGACTATTAGACGTGAATTCTCTGTTCTCAGGTTTCTATGGTACCTGCGGGCTCCTTCGGTGGAAGAGAGGTTGATTCAATACTGTCCCTCTGCGCAGGCGATTTGGGGGAAGCAGGCACTGTTGGAGGAAGATGGCGCGGGTGCGTCAAAGGAGGGAGATAAAGGAGATGCCGGAGAGAAGCATGAAGTGCTTTCGGAGGAAGACATGCAGGAGAATGCGTGAGGACGAAGTTGAGGAGTACAAAGAAGATGGCCCGGGCCATCCGCTGTAGCTGATCCGTCTGAGTCGGAAGTTGTTGAGAAGGAGAAGAAGTCTTGATACCATGGTTAACTCCAATGATATGAGGATCTTTTGTGCTATTGGAACAGGAGCCGGCGGCTGCCTGTAGACAAATAAGCCGCATTTTGGATGCCCGCGTGCCCTGAACTGACTTTCTAGCTCCGAATTCCAACCTGACTTTGGCATGCACATTCAAGCTGTTATTACAGTCGGCTAGCAAGCCGACAAGCGGCCTATCGGGGTGACCTTCGAATGTCGTGAGCCTTTCGGTTGATTGCTTGTTGCCATTTTGCAGCTCACGGCTTACCAGTCTCCCTCGAGAACCTCATGACATCAACTACCGGAGGTGAATCATATCATAAGACCCCACGGTTGCCCGAGCGGAAACATCCGACGTCATGGTACTACTAGTCCACGTCATGGCTACGGTTCTCGGAAACTACTAGGTTCGAGTCCAGGTCCCATCGTCGTTCTTTCATGAGCTTGAGGCTGGGAGAAAAGCAGACCCAATACAAAGATGGAAGCAGAGCCAGTTCACAATCGGTAGCACTGGCAGGCCATAGTCATTTCACAAGCACACACAGGCTAGTAGCCACGGACGCATCGGTAACAGGTCAAAACGAAATAGGTATTATCACTACAACATATACTAAACTACTAGATATTTTCCACTTCCACCTCTTCTCTCCATTAAGTCCCCCCAACGCCCCTCTATAGCGGAGGAGCGTTAGGATCCTGCAAGCACTGATCAACTCTCATGAGTTGCTTGCCAGTAGCCTTTGCAATCTGAATAAACTGCCTCAAATACCCCACCGTGCTAGGATAAAGATAATGCAACACCACCAGATTCCCCCCCTTATTCACATCCCTCTGGAACGCCTCGAGCTGCTTCTCCGGCGTGCTCGACTCGGCCCATAACCAATCCTCAACGTCAACGGACCAGTTGATCACCTTGCTCCCTGGGATCAACGCAGCGAGACGCTGCCTCGAGCGCGCACCTTCGTTGCCGAAGGGGGGACGGAAGTAGCCTGTGCTGATCCCGAGGGATTGTTGCACCGCTTGGATATCTTGGTTGAGCTCCCAGTCGATCTCGGCGGAGGTCTTGAGAGACTCCATCTTTGGGTGGGTGTAGGTATGCAGCGCTACCTGGTGCCCGGCAGCCATCATCTCAGTGTAGACAGAAGAAAGGTTGGTGCCCGGGTCGAGAAGTGGAAGGCCGACGGTGAAGAACGTCACCTTGACGTTTTCCTCCCTGATGATCTGGAGAACCTGCTGGGCGAGTCCAGGGATGCCGTCGTCAATAGCAAACGCGAACGAGTTAGGCCGTGTGCAGGCGAAGTAGAGGGGAGCGGTCGGAACCTTCGCGGGTACCTTCCACCCGCTGGGGACGGTACGCACAATCTCAATCTTACTCAAGATCGTGGGTGTGCCAGGCTGCTGGAACGCCTTCAGCGCTAACCCGATGGTGCGGGCGTGGTTGATGCCGAAATGGCTGAGCGGGATATAAATATCCGTATTCGCCGCATTCGAGTAGCGGCGTGCTTCGACGACATCCCAAGTCTCGGGATAAGGCGCGATGGCGGCGTTGCAGGCCGAGTTGTGTTGTTGCAATGCGACGGTGAAGAGGTTGGAGCCGGTGAACGCGATGTGGAGGTAGGAGTTTGTGTACGCGGACATGTCGCGGCAGCCACCGGAGAACTGCGTGTAGAAGGCGTAGTCTGTGTCCGGACTGGTGATGGTGAGACGGTTGTTGGCGAACACGAGACCCATGCCGTCGTCGCCGCCGTGCCAGAAGCCCAGGGAGTTGGATTGTGGGTTGGTGAATGTATCGATGACGAAGGGGGTTGCGGTGGAGGACGTGACGGGGGCGGTGTTGGTTGGGTAGGATGGCTCGGTGGTGGTTGGCGGGATAAACTCGGCTACGGTGGTGCCGCAGTAGGCTTGCATTGGGCCGAAGACGACGGGGGAGGTGGCGGGGAGGAAGCCGCTGAATTGGATGGCCATGAGTTTTTGTTTGTTGAGGCCGGAGTAGGCGGAGAAGGGGAGGGAGTAGAGACGCTCGGTGCCGTCGAAGACCCAGCCGAGGTCGGAGGTCGACTTGTAGAAGGATTGGAAAGCGCCCGAGTCGCAGGTGTTGCTGTGCTGGAGCTCGACGGTGAAGGAGGCGCCGGCGGGGGCCTTGATGCGCATGCTGATGCCGCCGTGGGCGTTGGCGTTGAGGCATTTCAGCGCGGAGTAGAAGTAGGTGCCAGAGCGCGGGGTGAGGGTGAGGCGGTTGGGGGAGGAGATGGTGAGGTCTGCGGTGCCGTCGGAGGAGGTGGCGGCGTTGAGGGCGTTGTAGCCGAGGAAGGTTAGGCGCGATTGCGAGATCCAGTCGTCGATTAGGACGGGGGTGCAGGTGCCGGTTGGGATGGGCGTGGTGGTGGTGGTGGGTGTTGTGGTGGTGGTGGGAGTGGTGGTGCTGCCGGAGGTGGTGCACTTCATCTTTGTCTCGCCTAGCTCCCAGCCGGAACTGCCGCCGGTGAAAGCACTCCATACAAAGGCGGTGATGGCGGATTTGGAGGCGGAGGGCCAGGAAGTCCAGGGGATGGTGACGGTTTGCGTGCTGCCTGTGAGGCCGGTGATGGTGTAGTAGTGGGATTGGTACGCGCTGGCGGAGCACCCGCCGGACTTGCTCTGGATCTCGACGGTGACGGAGCCGCCGGCGGGGCCTTTGATGGGGAAGGTTAGGCCGGAGTAGGATTCGGTCTGGGCGTTGGTGCAGGGGAAGGTGGTGTAAAAGTAGGAGGAGGAGGAGGGCGTGAAGGTGAGTTTCTTTGCGGCGACGTTGGCGGTGATGGAGGTCATGGAGCCGTCATCTGGGAGGGGAGTTAGTACAGTTTGGGGAGGAATGGGGTAGGGGACGAACCGCTTGTCCAGCTCCCGAGCGAGTTGGAGTTGGAGGAAAAGGAGGCATAATCATCGATTTTCAGGTCGGCCGTGCAAGCCGCCTGAACACCGAGGGCGCTCAACAACCCTACAAAGGGCGCGAGGAGGGTCAACTTCATGGCGTTGTAACGAATGTCGGTGGGAAAAGCGAAGGGACAGTGTCGCGAGAGACACTAAGTAGGCTCGATGGGAATCGATAAAGATTCAACAAAGGGGGCATGGCGAGTCTTTATGTGCCTGAAAAAATAGTGTGGTATGTAGTGGCGCTCGGGCGATAGTCAGCCCAAAAAAGACGTTGCACTGACATGCGGCGCGAAGGGTGCTAAAGTGGTGAGGCACCAAAGAGCCGAAGACGATGATCATGCCCTAGCCTCGATTCGGTTCGGATTGGGGGGTGGAGTGTAATGCGCCGGTGATGCATTGACTTCGACACAACAGTCTGCAGTTCAGAAGAAGCAGAAGCAAGAACAGCTCATGGGTTGCGGTGTTGTTGCTATTTCGATACGCAGGGCTTTTTGCCTTTGTGCGTTGTTGTACTGCTTCGTTTGATGAAAGCAGATTGATTGTGGTGATTGACGTTGTGCACCACGGCTGAACTCTTCACCTGCGAGATCCATAGTGGTGAGCGAGCGTCACACGCCGACGGTCCCTGTAATTTTGCGTGCATCAATCAATTGTAACGAGGGTAGCACGAGCCTCGATCGCCAAAGGTTCCAAAAGTTCCGAACGTGTGATTCGGGGCAGTGCAAGACTCGACTTCTATTTCCTTTCTGTCGTTATAACTTTCCCTACTACTCGCGATGCGGTGGCCGTTGATTCGTAAAGCTCGCGAAAAGAAACGTGAAAAGTATAACAGCAACAAGGTTCGTTCCGCCAACTCAAACACCGATAAAGTTGTCCCCCGCCTCCTGTTGGGCGGAACAAACCTTGTTGGGGATATGCTTTGGGGGCAGTCGATTTGGATTGGAGAGCTGCGAGGCGACTGTACTCCTGTCTCGCCTGCACAGCAACTGCGGTGACAGCGAGGGATCGGTGGGAAAACAAGCTTTCCTCTCCCATTTGTGCTTGTGTTGTCGAATCAGAGGGGATCGCAGGCTGGGGATTGAGTTTGAATTGGGCTCTGTCGTTCTGTGAATGTCTCAAGACGATCGCGAGCTTTGAACATGAGGCTCGATTCTCGTTCTGGTCGTTGAAGTTTCTCGATTGAGTGTGAATGTCTCACTCCCAAAACATCAGGCTCACTCACCCTAGAACCGCACCAGAACTTTGCCAGAACATGTCAAAGCCTCCGACATCTGGAGGTTTCTTTCCTCCCGCCGACGTCGATTCACCTTCCAGCACGATTAGGTTCCCTCCCGTCTCGTGAACGTCATGATCCTTTCAATGCGTCCACCCGAAGGGCGAGAGCGTGGAGCCCATGCCTCATTATGCCATGCAGCATCAAGGGGTGCGTCGTACAAGGCGTGAGAGGTGCAGCGAGCGGGCTTTGGTTGGTGCGAAAAAGTTGGAAGAATTGGGTGCGGCTCTGCGTTCCTGACCCACCAGCAAACCACGCTCCACCTCCCTCCAGAAACGAGGAGAGGCAGGGACTTGTGTCGATCGTAACTTAACCTACCGTGGTCCAACCTCGCAATAGACAGGCATCAATTCGAGTTGTTTACGGTGTTGCGATTGGGTTGCTCTTTGGAAGAGCTGAAGTCACACTTCGACTCTTGAAACAACCTCTTCCTTTCCTTACCTTTCCTTCTTTCTTCCGGGAGGTTCCAGCGCAACTTGAACGATGGTGAAGGCCCACTAAAAATAGTGTCAATTTAGCGAAGAATCGGCTTCCGCAACGTTCCAGCGCCAACACTGCCGTTGCACCAACGCCCCTCAAGGCCGCTAACAAAGCGTTGCATTCGGTCGAGAAGGCCCCGGCAGCATCATCATGATGAAGCAACACCAAGAGCGTCCATATTGCGGCTCGTATCGAAATCGACACCCAAGTCAGCTGTTCCCATATGATACTATTGCTTTTCCGTTCCCTGGTTGAAGTGCATTGCACTTTGGGCGATGTCGGGAGTGTTGAACGGAGGAGTGAGGGGTGGAGCGACTGGGTACACGGTACATACCTGAGGCTTCAGCGTGATGTTCACCGGCATCGACTAGACCGGCGGCTTCAGCTCCCATGAGGCTCGAGAACAGACCACTCGGTATCTCACGGCTCCCATATTTCGTAAAGCTTCCCTTCTCCCGTTGCCGATAACTCTCTTCTTTTGCTTCCATCTGCTTCTTCGGCTCTCCGACTTAAGTTCTTTCAAACGTCCGGGATCATGAGCTGAGGTGAAGTTCGAGACCAAATGCGGCTCAACACAGTTGGGCGCTCCCACTAACTAAACTAGCGTTCTGCGGGGCCAACGAGCCGTTGGCCGTTGGAGCTTGGGAGTTGGAAGTTGGATGGCAACTGCCGTTCGCATCGGGGATTGCCAGAAGGCTAGGGGTTAGCCGAGCTTGGGAATCGTTCAAGCCTATGGTGGATCGGGCCGGTGCGATGAGAATGCCGAGTTACCCCAACGTCCCGAGTGTTGTGTTTCCGAGTCGGTTGGTGAAGATCTCACGATTGATCTCCTCCTTGTTCCTGCAGCGAGGCATCCACACCCTCCCTCCGTCTTCTCCAATCCCCTCACCTCCATCCATCCACACCGCAAATTCCAAGTGAGCGAAATATCGGAGCCGAGAAACGCAGGCTGACGGTGACATCACCATGTTTTTCTTTCCCAAACTCCCGCATTCGGAGAGGCAACATCCGAAGGTACTCGGCCATGCAGTTCGGTGTTGGCAATTGTATGTCTCGGAGCATCGGCAAGGATGAGGTTGGGATTCGGGATTTTGCTTTTGCGGGATTGAGGGGTGGCGTGGACGGAACCGATTGAGATGCTGCTGACGGAGAATGCGAAGGGGAAATAAAGTGGAGGTGCTACGTAGGGCTCGGAAGGGATGGCCGAACTGTGGGGGCGGCGTAGGATGAGCTGTCAGATTCGGATAGGGATAAGGTTTGGGGCCGAGACTTTGAGGGCAGAGCCGCAAGGGGTGGTGAGTTGAGTTGGGATAGTGAGAGACTTGGAGGTTCAGAAGTTGTGGTGGGGTTACTCGAGGATTACGGAGTCTTTCCTCGGAGTCCTGTCTTCTTGCCGAGGCGAGCCTTGATTGATCGGAGATGAGATTGCCGGAGTGAGATAAGGCATGTCACCTACCCCAAAGAAGCAGTACATAACAACGCCCTACTACTTGGCAATGAAAACGATATATTTGCTGAAGAGGATACAAAAACATCAAGGCAGTCGGTCACGGTGCTTCCAAAAGAGCTCGAGGTCCAACTTCCATCGAAGCTGATATCATTTCGAGTGCCACTACACAGGAATCCACAGGTACACAAGAGCAAGCACTCAAAAGATCATAGATAAAAACGCAAAACAATGATATTCCCACCCATCTGCGATATAACCCTTAAGTAGACCCATAAATGCACCCAAATAATAGTCACAAGAAAAGGAAACTCCCACCATATCTGCATCCCATATCGTTGATATCCAGAAACCCATCCCGGCATTTCTATCCATAGCCCATTACCCGTAACCCATAACCCAGAGATCATAACTCAATCCTTCAGTTTCCATCTTCTCCCCACCCTCAATACCTCACCATTCTCAGAACCCCTCCCCTAGCCCAACAGTATCGCCTCCACCGTACCATAACTGACCTCTACGGCAGTCAAGTCCCCTCTCCTCCCCCACCTCCCAGTTCACCCCCCCGCATTCCTCCCTCAACCACGCATTAATCCCCTCCACCTCCCTCATCCACTCCTCCATCTTCCCCTTCAACCCCTCATTCTCAACAAACCGCGCAACCGTAATATGTGCACTCGGCAACACATACCGACTATCGACCTCGACGCCCGCATCTCTACACAGCCCATACAGATCCCGGCGGAGGTGGTGGTAGGTATACTTGTCGTTCTTGGCCGGCGAGGGGAGGAAGGAGATTGCCATTGCGGCTGCGTCGAAGCTGAGGAGTGGGGCGGTGAGGCGGGCGCGGTGCAGCTTGGTGTGTGCGAGGATGTCGGGGAGGGAGGGGGCGATGGTGTCGACGAGGGATTCGATCGTTTCTGAGGTGGTGCTGTGTGTAATCTCCAACACCGTCATATGTAGACAATCCTCCGGCATAATCCATAAATCTACACACCCGTCATTAGCCTTGCCTCAATCAACCCCATCGCTCTTGCCCCATCATCATCATAAGAGTAGGAACTCACCTGGTGCGATATTTCGTAACCTCTCCTGCACAGTCTTGACAAACTGCCGTATCCGCTCCGGCGGCCTCGCCCAAAACACAAGACAATGCCTCGGATCCACCGCATCATCCACCGCCCGCCCCTCCCGCTTCGCCTGCTCCACCCGTACCAGGATCGGATCGATGTTTACCCCGTCAAACTCCGGCGAGCGTAGCATTTTTGTGAATTTCGCATTCCGCAGCGTTCGGTGTGTCTGGTAGGCTTTTGAGATGACGGCCTGGTAGGGTGTCAGTTTGCTGTCCCTGCCTTCCTCAACTTCCTCAAATCGGTTCCATTTCCTACTCAATCCACCGCTAAACAAGAGCAAGGAGAACCTACCGGGTCTTCGTTCGAGAGATACAGCATCGCATCATACGGATTCCCCCCCTCAATCTCCCCCAATCCATTTCCATCCGACCCATTCGTCGCAAACAGCTGTCGATTCACGCCGCCGATAGCCGGACTGAGCAGCGTCGGCGTGCAGATGCCAGAGAGGTCTTCGAAGGAGTTTTGGGCGTCGGTGCCGATTGCTGTTAGGACGGCGGGCATTGTCGCGGTTTAGAGTTTGCTGGGTTGGTTGGTGATGGTGTGGAGTGCGGCGTCCAGGTCGGGTTCGTTGATGGTGTGGAGGTCAGCGGGTCTCGGCTTGTTGTTCGTGGTGGTGTTGTTCTTTCGTTCTTCCTCAATTGTTCGTCGCAGGGTGTTGAGTGCGCCGTCGATATCTTCGCGTCTGATCGCCTCGATAAACGTCGCAGCTCTCGAGTTCGCTTTCGTGTGTGTTGTTGTTTGCGGGCGTTGTTGTTGTTGTTGTGGAGGAGACATCGTGTGGGCTGAGACTGGTGGGGAGGCAAGCGAGCGTGCGAACAGGGCAGGAAGGAGCTGGGGAGCTGCGGGCTAGCCGTTCACGGGTTAGTGGTTGGCTAGGACGGAAACGGGGTGGGCGGCTTGGCGGGAACGGCTTCGGAAGAGGAAGGGGAGGGTGCAGATGGGGAGTTTGGGAGTATGTTGGTGGCCGTGGGTGGGTTATTGAGAATGTTGGAGATAAAGGAAGTTTATGGGGATGGATGAGGGGTTATATGGGGATTGGTGGGTGGAAGGTTGGTGGGCATGTGAAATACGAGGATGGTCTAAGCTTGGGCGGGCCGAGTCGGAGGTTGGACGGCATATGATGGAGAAAGGTGAACGTCCAAGATGTTCTTCTCGCACTCAAAGTTCTATACGGTACGAATCTCTCGACAGTGGCATAGTTCTTGTTTACGACCAATTCCAAAAGCGAGTAGAATAACGAGGACGTTACCGTGACCGTACCAGCCAACATCACACGTTGACATCGAAGAAAGCGCGGCCGCTGCTTGTCTTCCTTACGTTAACCTGAATGTAGCAGGGAGCAAAACTTGAACTTGAAGCCTGAGCCGAGTTATCGGCATACCGAGCAGCAAAAACAGGTCTGGCCGGGGATCGAACCCAGGTTGTTGGAACATGACTGGCTCGCTACCAGCAGCCGCAGGATGGGCCCTTCAAAATCCAAAGTGCTACCGCTACACCACCTGACCCTTCGGTATGCCGCAACCCCGCGGCTTCATACCAACCGCAATGCTGAGCCATTATGATGCCGAGCCCGTGCCAAAGCGGACGAGTACAGTCTATGGCGTTGATCACTATCGCGAGGGTCAGGTGGTGTAGAGGTAGCACTTTGGATTTTGAATGGTCTCTTCGGAGTTTACGGGAGACCTCAGTTACCTTCCAACAACCTGGGTTCGACCCTATAAGACAAAACTGGGTAACTGTAGTTGATCCTCAAACTGGCGTCAAATCTTGACGCCGGTAATCTAAGACTCATCCATCCTACCTCACTGGTAAATCCATGTACCGGGCATATCGGCTACTTACCCAAAATTTTGGATCGTCCCCTGCCAGACTGGATCTCGTCCTCCTTTTTGTGGTACTGGGAGTATTACCCTAATTCTTCTGGTAAATGGACTGAGCTCATGCTTGTGATAAATTGTATTGCAGCTACTTAAGTACTACTTACTTGTCTAAATAATTGGTAGAGAGAACCACCTGTCCAACATACCCTGCTACTTCCGAGATGCTGCTGCCCAAGACCACCAATCAAACACGCCCTGTTGCTTCCGAAATGCCGCTGCTTCGAGCTGGTGCTTCTGAGATGCTGCCGATGCTGTTGCTTGCGAGATGCCGCTTGCGAGATGCCACTTCCGAGATGCCGCTGCTTCGAACTGGTGCTTCCGAGATGCTGCCAATGCTGTTGCTTGCGAGATGCCGCTTCCGAGATGCCGCGTCCGAGATGCCGCTGCTTCGAACTGGTGCTTCCGAGATGCTGCCAATGCTGTTGCTTACGAGATGCTGCTTCCGAGATGCCACTGCTTCGAACTTGCATGTGCTTCCAAGATGCTGCAGATGCTGTTGCTTGTGAGACGCTGTTTCCGATACACTGCTGCTTCGAACTAGCGCTTTCGAGATGCTGCTGCTTCTGACTGCTGCTTCTGACTGTTACTTCCCAGGCTGACTAGCGCTTCTGAGACGTTGTTGCTTCTGCATTCCGACTGAGGCTTTCGACTTTTGCGTATCCAACATGGGTTCTGGTCGGCTCTGGAGCTTTTTACTAAAGTTTCCTATTGAAGTTTACTATTAAGACATTTGGTGACTGTTAGCCTTTGAATCTGGTGCTTTTGGAGAATAGGGAATGTTCTGCTGCCCTGACTTGAGGCTGTTTGAGTGAAGATGTTGCAAGGATAATGTTGTAGCGGTTATTCTGTAATGGTGACGTCGTAGTGATGATGTTGTGGTGGTGGTGATGACTTTGGATCAAACACGTTCAAAGAACGCGTCCAAAGAAGTAAACAATAATAACAAGTAGAAGTGCTCAATACTTCTAGAACATTCTGGCATCTAAACCAATTATGATCCCTTCAAGACGGGTACCTTTGCTGCACAGATTCAAGTCAGAGAAATACGGCGAAAAGACAAATTATAGAGTAGAAGAAGACTTAGAAAACAGGTTAAACATGAAGACGCCTCCAAATATTATCCTCGAAGTCCGGCAGTTCACCCCCCCGACACATAAATTTTGTAATGTAGGGTCGATCCCCGGCCAGACCTGATATTGGTTTGCTTTTGCAGGTTCGACTCTGGTTCACCTCGGTGTGCCAAAACCGGATCATATTATGCTTGAGTTTTGCGGGCTGGCAGAAGAGCCAGGTCTACCGCTGTGGAAACCTCACTGTGAGAGGGTTTGTATCTTCGTTTGCACCGTTCCTTTGAGCGGGAATAGTGGAGTTGCCTGAGACGGTGATTCGATTTGGGAGGTCGGCGATAGGTCGTTGTGCTCGGAAATGGTAAGTCTCGCGAATCGGTATAATCGGCTTCTTTGGGCTAGGTGGTTATGACATCGGTCTCATATGCAATATGACGCCTACTCGAGTGGGAGATATCCGAAGGTCGCTAGTCGATTGCAGCGCAATTTGAGGTACTATTTTGGGCCCATTTGTGTGTGCCTGTTGAGCCGGATCTCGTCCTCCATTGATCAAAGCTTCCTACTTCGATATCGAAGGAGAAGAAAGTTTAGAATTTGGATCCGATTTAACTACAGCTTTAAGTTAAGTACTTGCGCCTTGCATCATGAATCAATGGTTGCTTGGTGCATGGTTTTCCACCAGATCAGCTTCGTTTTTCTATCACGAACTTGAATGGTTGATTCATTGTTGTATTCCGATTTACGTACATGGGGGTGTACAGGGCGATTCATCTCGGCTTTCTGGTATAAGATTACTAGTAAATGTAGGACATGATTCGCTCGGCTCCCTCTTTGAGGGTAACCGGCGCCCACAGACTTGAGCCTGGAGAGTAGCAGTGGCGCGCCACTGGCAGAACAGGTGTACTAGACCGTTCTGCTCCAATCTACCTTGTAGTAGACCCTGGTATGCCGTAACCACAGCCCTAATAAGGGCTATTAGATCTATAGATATTGCGCTACTAGACACCACAGGCGAACTTGAAGGAGTGACTACGACTCAGGAGAGTGCATCTCGATGACTGCCTTGCAATGAGGAGTGCGGTTGTTTTTTCATGCAAATAACGGTGATTCAATTAAGGATGACCTTCCTTTGCTTCCCTTATACGTCCATGGTCCAGGCGGATGAGTGTGAGTCAGTCCGTCCATCAGCCTATCCAGTACATAACGGACAAGCTTGCAAGCTTGCAAGTTTGTAAACTGTCCCTCTTCTTAAGATCTTATGAACGCTATTTCCTCATTACTAGTCGTGGCCTGGGCATTCGACCGAGCGTGTCAATAAAGCTTCAGAGAAAGTAGCAAAGTAGCATTCCACCAGCGCCTTCGCCAAATGACAATGGAATTGATAAGAAAGAGCCACCGATTGTTTCATGTTAGGCTTCTTTGGTCTAGGTGGTTATGACATCGGTCTCATAATAAACATGAATAGGGTTATGACGCTCACTCAGTGAGGGAAATCCGAAGGTCGCTAGTTCGAGTCTGGCAAGAAGCAAACGTTTTGTCACCACGATCAACGCACTACAAAGACATTCTTTTGCAGCTTTAATCATTGCATCCCTGCCGTCTCTTCAACCAGGCCTTCTGGTTGTTACTTGTATACTACTAATGTATTCCAGATCGTTGATCATGCCGAGCTCTGACAGTACCTTATCAATCTTTCCTCAACAGACGGCATTCGAAAGTGCCATAAAAAGTTGAGCAAGCTGATATATCTTTCCACAGTCTGCATTGTCATACGTGTTAGTAAACGCTTTTCAGTACTAGTATCCATTGCTACAATAAAGGCAAGAACTTATCGTTGGAAGACTTACAGATCTGAAAAGTAATTGGCATGCCTGCAAGTCTTCTGGAGTCTTGTTGGATCCCGTCCCAAAGGCCCCAATCATGGGTGCGACATCGTCAGCTAAAGCCCGATAGAAACTGCACAACGCAGTATACAGAAGCCACAGCTTTTCTGGTCGAAAGATCCGTATCTCATCGGTAAATATCTTAATCCCTTTTTCATCCAGGCTGATCCCTCCCGCTCTGATAAACTCTGCCAGTTTGTAGCTTCTTCCTGCTCTTACCTTATACGGTACAAACTCGTATGAGTTGAACATGACGTTGTCCATCCATGTCGAAGCGGGTGAATCGCACTCTTCACAGCCGCTAACGTGACGAGTTCCTGCGAACATGTCGAAGTAAACATGGCTTTCTTTCCCGACACAAAGAATCATATTGATAGCTTTCAGTTTGATCCTTTTTGCCCTGACAGTCTCTCTCCGTACATATCTATTTTCGTCGAGCAGGCTGATAAAACTTCTCAGCTTTAGCAGAAGGTGAATGAAATCTTGCGACACATCCGGGCCTACAGATGACGAGGAGAGCCATTCTATATGCCGGTCGGCGTGGTTTGAATGATGGAACCAAGTGCTCAATGGGTCCTGAAGAAACTCCTCGAGAGAGAGTAAAGCTTCGAATGTTCGGAGGTTATACGCGTTCAGAACATAATTTCCAGGAGCGGCTTGAGCATGAGGGTTGAAGGGAGGCGGATGATTTTCCCCTTCGATATAGGGAGAGGGACTCGGCGGGGGGTCGCGTCGTATGACGACAGGATCAGGTCGCTTTAAGTTTATTGGGCCCGGGGGTAAATGCAGTTTCGAACTTGAACGTCGCCTGTTAAAAGTTAGCGTTGAGCTTGACTTGATGGATTTATCATGTCGACAGTTACCTACTCCGGCAGCCAGCTTTCTTGTATAATCCAAGATGGTTTTTCGTGAAATGGAAGTGGCAAGTGTTGTCCAGGATATATCAGCTGCGAAGCTGATGGGGATTGATTTTCACAGGAGCTTTTAACTTGAACTTGAATTTTGCTCTGTTCTTGTCCCATTATCGTGAGTTCGAACCACTTGGAAGTCTGGTGCTAAGCTGCGTGAGTATGCCACTTGATGTTACCGATATTTCCTTGCGATACAATGTCACTATGAAGAAACGCAAAAATGGTAGTTTGTAAAAGACAAAATCTTTTACAGACATTAAAAACGCACCCAACAAGGTACAAAAACAGCATAGAAAAAGGCACAGAAAAAGGCACAGAAAAAGACATACAAAATGTCATAGTAATAGTCATTTAAAAGTCATACAAAAGTCATACAAAAGTCATTCAAAAGTCATTTAAAAGTCAATCAAAAGTCATAGAAAATGGCACGGAAAATGTCATAGAAAAAGACATTTTAATGGCAAGGACTTTTTCCTATCCAGCCTTCGAGTCCCGCGCTCGTAGCAAAAAGCCTAACTCTATTGCTTTCCCATACCTGGATTCGAACCCCTGCATCTCTAGATTCTAAATTTGGAATCAATTATTACTCACACTCTATTCTACTACTCGACCATCAATCCAGATTATATACTGGTACCATACCAATCTTATATGATGACTGGAATACTATGAGTGTAAGAGCGCAAGTCAGAAAAAGACCGAACGCCGCCAGTAAAAGGCCGTACCATTTTTCCAAACACTCTCTTTCAGTAAACTGTTTATTGTGCTAGACTTCTAAATACTTTAATATTCTGAGCATATTTATATTGTCTTCGAATTCCTTAATAAGTCTTGTCTTTTTTGACCTCTTAAAGAATATCTCAAACCCATTCAGTTTAATGTATTTGGGGACAAGCCTGTAATTTCTTTTTTCCTCGTGTGTGGAAAACCACTGTAGGGGAGAACCTGGTGGCCGAGGTCCATAACAGGACTCTGTTTTAGATGTTCTTTATCTTGTCTGAAATGTATTCGTTCTTATGGCAACCCATCAAACATAACCAACCGTCCCTCCTCGCTTATGCTAGTCTCTTCCTTCCGTTTCTAGCTTATATTTGAACCCATCCTCTTTTCTTTGTTTGACCGTCTTCTCAAGTAAACAACAACAGTTCATCGAATGGGATGTGCACGGAACGATCCATGGTTCACAGTCACAGAAGCCCACAGCTATTTGTCGCAAACTGACTTTCTGTTTTCAGTAAACTCAAACTCGTCACCAATTGCTCGCCGCCAACACAATCTCCCTGTTATACGTTAGCGGTCTCGTCCTCGCTCTCGCCCTCGCCCTCACCCTCGCTGATTTCGTCTCCCTACCTCTCCCTTGCCCTGTCGGCTTTGTTCCTCTCTCGCCCTCGCCCTTGTTTGACACATCTCCTCGCCTCCGCCCTCGCCCTTGTTTGATTCATCCCCCTGCCCTCCCCCTTTCCTCGGTCATCCCCTTGACACCGCCCTCGTTTGCTTCATGGCCCCTCCCTTCACCTTTCCTCGCTCTCGTTTGCTTCATTGCCCCGCCCTCCCCTTTCCTCGGTTCTCCCCTGGACCCTACCCTCGTTTGCTTCATTCCCCCGTCTTCCCCCTTTCCTCAATCTTCCCTTTGACATCGCTCTTGTTTACTCCATCCCCCCGCCCTTCCCCTTCCCTCGTCAGGATTGTCTTCCTCTGGGCTCTCTCCCCCACCCTTGTCGGCTTTGTCTTCCCCGCATTCTCGTTGCTCTCATCGCCTTCGTAGGCGTCATTACCCCTTCTGCACCCTCGTTGGCTTCGTTTTCTACTACTCCCTTTTGCCCTCACTAGAGGCATCAAGGAGTCACCATCGAGAAGCTGACATTGAGAAGCCGACAAGAGAAAAAAGGAGCCGACATCGAGAAGCCGACAGAGGAGGAGCTGCATTTCAATGAGAGCTGGCATTCAAGGATCCGACATTCTGAGAGCAGGGAGCTCAGGACATCAAGGACTCGGGATTAAGGAGCTAATGGTGAGCATCGGGAAGCCGGTATGGTTTGTTACTGGGGCCAATATCGAGTTGGCAAGCCGACATTGAGGTTGACTCGAAGTACCTGAGATGTGGCGTTAATTTCATAGTTCAAAGTACTAGCTAGGCTGCGTCATCCCTTCTACTTCCATTACGTCAGACAAAGTATGTAATTTGGATTTCCACTCTCAATATCTTAAGGTGACATTTCAAGGAGCATTCCAATATTATTCCTGTAACGTGCGTTCATAATACTTTGCTTAATCTCCGAGTTATACTGTGGTAGACAGATACAGTCCTCGGTACATGTTCTGGTACGTTCCCAGGAATAAGCAGAAGCACTTACCTGAGTATGTGCTCAGTACGATGCTGTCATGGCAATAGAAATGGCACGATCCGCCGCATGTTCTAGTAATTCAGGTCGATCTTTGTCAGACTATGACAGACCTCGTACACCACATTCCCCCCTACAGCAGGGAAAAGGTAAAATGACATTTTTACCACACAAACTTTCTTTCACAGTGTGTGTTAGTACGTAAGTACTTGATAACACTAGTAGGTTGGTGTATCCGGTGATTCGGTTTAGCGGCAATAGCACAGAATCTCCGTGACAAGAGTAGGTACAGGAAGTAGTAAACACCGAGGGTTTTATAAGACTGAATCGAATCTTCGAACTTGGGATTTGAGCTCATTACGACCGTTCAGGTTCCAGGTTCCAGGTGCGGGGTTGTGAGCCGGTTGTGCAACATCGCCACAACTGACTCGTCGGAAACGAGTCTGGGATTTGAAGCTGTGCCACATTCATACGCAACAACATAGGTCCGGAGCGGCCCCAACGTGATTCACTCAACATGTCATATTGCAAGGTCTATAGAAACGTAACAAGTTCGAAGGAAGTTTTGTAATCCCTTCGGAACCAGTACGCAATACATAGGTGGGAGTACAACGAGATATAATGATAAAATTACTCTCTCGCACAGTGGTACGAACCCGGCACTGATTACAAAAGCACAATTAAAATGGCAACAATATCCGAAGCACGAATTAATGAAGCACCAGTTTTGAAGCTATTAGCATCAATTAAGATAGCAAGGCTTACGCCCTGGCGAATTGATTGTGCTATCATGCACTGTTTACTGCCACCCTATGTATGTGGTGCTATTCCACCGTTTATACAACGGCACAGATTATACTGAATACGTAAAAAAAAGCAAAAGTCTTTGTTCAAATTCTCTTACCCAGGCTCGAACTGAAGTTCTTACAACACCACTTTTCTCGACCTAAGTGTTTAACCACTTGACCACATGAGAAACTATAGAATTGTAGCCGTACTCTAGAATATAGTCAACCCGGTGGATCTTTTGTTGCGGAGTTGTCTGGAGACTCGCTTCGGTGACCGGTCGGCCAGCTCCCGATAATCGAACTATCTGACACAGATACTAGAATATTGTGCAAGATAGCACAACAGCTCTTATCTTTGCAACTTTAACACCATCAACTATAACCAGTGCAACTTTAGCACAGAATTGGTAAATAGTGCAGGCACGGCACCGTAAGTAGCAGTAGGTGCAAGCCGGCACTGTTATCAGAATTCGTGCAAACTTAACACTGATAATAATATTTGGTGCAGGTCTAGCACTTTCACTGGTAACTGGTTTCAATTGCACAGCTTATAAAGCTCCATTGTGCCAAAACAGCTTTTCCCCGCCAAAGTTTGTACCACTGTGCTCGCTATCACTCGCTTCTTTGATCTAGGTGGCTAAGACGTTGGTCTCATACTGTACTGAGATAGGAGGCTCACACAGTGAGTATTATAAACCCAATGTCGCCAGTTCGAGCCTGGCAAGAAGCACGAGTGTTAAATCATCCCTTTTAAACTGCGGATACGGTGCATGTCTCCCTCGTTTAAGCTGACTCGGATTATGAGGTTGGCATCTCGAAACTGTGTAGATTCTGATCTTTACGGTATCGAACCCATCCAGCTTTCTTTCCCTCCCTTAAGGCTGCTGCTGAGGTAAATTTAGATACCCTACTAAGTAGCTAGCCCTTATTTAGTGCTCTTACAACATATATTGCACCAGACTTCGCTCGACCGACGGCATTCTAAGATCCCAAAGAAACTCCATCAGTCTAGCATGTGATTCCACCATCTAAACAAAAGCATCAGTAATTGGTTACTCCTGCCTCAACTTCACATACCCTTCTTATGTGTGACTGTATGGCACGGAGATCATCCGGAGTATTACATAATTCCGTAGCAATACTTGCGACCATCGGTGCAACTTCATCAACTAAAGCCCGATAAAAGCTGCACATTGCCGCGTACAGTAGCCAAAACTTTGCGGGCCGGAACAATCGTGTAAGCTCCTTGAAAAAGCCAAAGGTTGCTGGTCCATCGGTATAATCCCTGTGGGTGATGTAAAGGCCCGTAATCGTCGCCCCGCTACTGTGAACATTTTGATAGTGGATTCTGGACTGTTTCACTGCACTTTCGGTCCACTGAGGTATAGTCCTACAGCACTCCCTAGACTCGACGGCACCACCCGGAGCTGAGTTTGTCAAGCCAGTGCGTATCTCTTCACTGGAACAGCAAATAAAATGGTGCCTTTCTCCGTTGCCGTTCAAGTTCCAAACCCAAGGCGGTCTCATGTCTTGGATGCATCGGCGCCGAAAATCTCTATTAATATCGAGGACGTGGAACAAATTCTTCAGCTTCTCCATCAGCCGAAGGAATACTCGTCGGATATCATCAGATTCTGGACTACTATTGCCAGAGGAAGAAAGCCACCCAGTGTAGGCAAACTCCGACTCTCCCATGGAAAGGTGGAGTGGGCTGCTAAAGGAATCTTGAAGAAATTCTTCGAGAGACAGAATCTGCTGTAATGTCCAAATATTCCTTCTGGATACGAGCTTTTCGTAGTTTTCGCCGTCTTCTTCTTCGGTTTTAGACTCAGAGTCCTGAGACCACTTAGGATCATCGGGAGTAGAAGGAGGCGCCCGTCGTATTGCAACGCGCTCGAGTAGTTTCCGTGGTATCTTACTCGGGTATGTCCTGCTCGTTGTTAGCAAGTATGTATTATCAGTATTGTGATTCACCTGCTCTTTCGAATCTTCCAACTCCATCATATAGGATATTAGCACGAGAATCGCTTGCGTCTCCCGATTGTGGTTGCTGAGACCAAAGACTCTGGTGCTTTCAGGCTTGCCGGAGCGTTGCTAAATAAGCCCTTGTGATGCTTCCAAGTGCGGGGTAAGCATCGTTAGAGGTTGCAACACATAGACATCAGCCACAGTCAGTTAATCCAAGCCGAAACTGGAAGCTGTGCCACTTTCGTACAAGTATTGACGGTCCTAAATACTCATGAAACGCGTGTCTTTATCACCGCTTCTTTGGTCTAGGTGGTTATGACGTTGGTCTCATACAGAGCGTATGATGCTCGCTCAGCGAGGATAAACCGAAGGTCGCCAGTTCGAGCCTGGCAAGAAGCAGAGGAGCAGTCCTTTTGCAAAAACGCCCGCGCACTGCAAAAACGGTCCTAAAAAGGTTTCGGGTCAAAGATAATCATCGGCTTCTTTGGTCTAGGTGGTTATGACATCGGTCTCATATCGGGTTGATGATGTGACGCTTGCTCAGCAAGGGCGATCCGAAGGTCGCTAGTTCGAGTCTGGCAAGAAGCAATTCTTTTGCTGTTGTTCTGGAATAGTTCCAGTTACCAGTAGCATCCGGGTTGAACGTACTGAAACCGGGCTTCTTTGCTTCTTGCCGTTAACAGAATCTCCCTCGAGCAGTGCCAGGCCAACGGGAGAGAGGATGACGAGGCATCAACAGATCGATGCCCTTCGGATTGCAGGATGGACTCGCCATCATTGACGTGTGCGAAAGTCCGATCCTGAGTTTGAAGCGATGCGGAACCCCAGTGTTCCAATACTGTTCTAACTCTAGCACATCGAAAGGCTGACTGGGATACGGCAGAGTATAAAAATAACACATGATCCAACGCTTGTCAGAGCAACGAACGGATCAAGCCAACACAATAGCAGCGGAAACCACAGACCGGTATCTCAATACAAGCGATGAAACCCACACTTCCATCCCCAGCAGACATCCCACAACTACGTTCCTCACCCATACCTCCAACATCGGCTTCATTTACCCTCCTACAACACAACTGACCTTCCCACGCTAATCACCTCCTTTCAAACCATCCCTGCTCCTCCTGCCTGCCAGACGAACCACCAGTCCATCGACCAACGCATAACTGCCCTCAACCAAGCCGAAACACATTCATCAACCTCTTCCACTCCACCATACATCATCGACGGCCCCAACTTCTTCTTGCTGATCCATACGTATGTTGCGCAATACTCAACTCACCAAGCATCACCAATACTCGTTGCTCCACCTCCCGTAGCCATGTTTCCTGGTCTTGACGAGTCCCGCTAATAGCAAACAGCTGCTCATGCGGGTTGTTGTTCTTTGCCCTTGCTCCAGGATGAGCGCCATTCCGAGTGGTGTAAGATGGAAGTTGCAGGGATGGGTCGAGGACAAGTGGTGAAAGACGGAGTCCCATCAACAGATGAGCGCGGTTGGCTGGGTTGGGAGAGGATGGGACTGAGCGTGATTCGGTTTCTCGGTGGGCCAGTTGGAGAGGAGGAAGAAAGTAGCGGTCTCTGGCAAAGTGATATCGCCGAAGGCGGTCGGGATAACAGCAAGGTAGGAGAGATTCGAGGTTGCGAGTTTGCTGGCCAGTGGGGCCCGGACTTCTCGGCCAGGTCGAAGATTGGTGGAACGGCGCATCTGCACCAAGCGCTAATCAGTACCTGTAAGTACAATGAGGGGAGACGAATCGTCTTACCACTTCAAGACATGATCTCTCAGAGTGTTGGTTTCCAGGCTGCTCTCACGGTCGTCTTATGATGAAGGAGCGACAATCGGCTTCGGGTCCTTCATGTCCATCGGCTAGTTTCCCATCTGGTAGTTGTTCATCGGGTAGTCGTCCATTCCGTCGTGTAGGTGTACGAAGGTAGCCATATAGTGTTGAAGTGGAGGGAGATGCAAAAGAGTTGTTTGTGCGGGGTCGAGACTGGTGATGATTTGGTTGAGAAAGCGAAGAGGGCCACCAAGGACGAATGATTGGTCCAAGCGCCGGATACCTTTTTCTGGCGGACCTTCTGGACCTGCTGGGACCCGTTATCCTCACGCTGGCACTTCTCAACGAAACCAAATGGATCTGCTACAGACATCGGCTGGTAAGGAAAAGAGACAAGCTATCAGTAGAGGCAAGGCATTTGAAAAAGTAGATGAGCAAGAAACATAACTTCCGGAATTCTAAAATACACACGGAGAAGCAATCAGCCCCCAAATACCTATCGAGCTATCCATCTCAACACGCCATGTAGTAGTATACAAACTCCGGATTAACTCTAGAAGTCATAGGAGCCAACGCAGAAGACAAGCAAATAATCAAACAAAAGCCCAAGCCGCACAGAGCAAAGCATAACTAAACGCTCTGCCCTCAGAATAGCACCAATAGCCAACTCAAAACCCAAGCCGATAGTACACACCCAGGAAAGAAAAGACCAGCCCGTTAGACACCAGCCTACTCACCCCCCTCATCGACCCCATCCCTAATCCTCCTCTCCACATCCTAGCCTTGTCATATCTCATCACCACCAGCCCATAACAAAGCGCACAATTCATATATCCAACGACACCAGGCACTCACTCTGTCCTCGGCCTCTTCGCCCCCACAGCCGAACCATTCTCCAAGCTCTTAATCTTATTCGCTTCCAACCCACCACCAACATCGGCCTTCAACTGGGTCGGTCCAGCCGCTGTTGCTCTCAACCCCAACAGTTCCTCCTCCTGCTCCTGGATCTTTTTGTTTGCCTCACGCAAATCATTTTCCAAGTCCGGAATAGACTTGTTGGCAACTCGTAAATCCCCGGCTTCCTTCGATAGTTCATTGATTCGCTGATACAGCAGAGCCTTGTCCAACTTCGCCTGCTCCAGTTGCCGGATCAGATCAACAAGGACTTGATTGCAGCTGCCATGGATGTTGGCGAAGGTGCTGGGAGTTCCGGAAATGTTGAATGGTAGTTTCGAAGAAAGGATCATTGCGATTGGTGAAGTTGTGGGAGTGGAGACTGACGGTAGTGGAGAAGACAGGGTCTTGGTCGGTTCAGCGGGGCCTGCAGTGAGTTGCGAGGTCGAAGAGGGTATAGAGCCAGCTCTGATCGAAGCCGCACCAGCAACTGAGTTCTTTGCTGGAGTAGAGGGTGTGGCAATAGCGGAGGTAGTCTGCGACGAAAAAAAGTTAGAACTTGAGCGGAGATGACGGACCGGGCATTGTTACTACTGGCGGGGGTATCGGAAGCGACTCATTGCCGACGGACCTCTTTGCAGAGTCGACTCTGATTCTCTTCAAGGACCTGATCCTTTTGGTGACGATGTCGATAATCCTTTCAGCCAAACCCTCGTCTCCTTCCTGAATCGCCTCGAGCAGTTGGTTGTAGGCTTTCCAGACCGGCATCCTAATGTCGCCAGTGTGATTTTCGACCATCTCGAAAAACTTCTTGATGGCGGCCTGAGCAGTAGGAGCGGAGGATAACTGCGATTCGAGAGTGCTCAAGAGACTTTGAAGGGCGACTCGGATGCGGCGAGCCTCGTGCTCCTCCTAGGTGGAGAGGGTGGTCGCATCTGACAACATTGGGTTCTGGGGCGGTGTGGCCATCTCGAGGAATAGTGTAGCAACTAGGAAGATGATTCTGTGAATGGATATAAGGAGACGTCCGTATAAAGGCGGTGGAGTTTGCGAGTTTGGTGGTGTCGGGGATGGTGATGTTCAGGTTGGAAGGTTTGTGAGTGAAAGATCGCATCGCTAACCTCAATGTCAAGTGACGTAATAGTGGCCCAAGCGCCGGATGCCACTTTCTGGCGGAACAGCGCCTCATGCCCGCAATGTGAGTTCTCAGTCGACAGTCTTAGGAGGAACGATGATTTGATTGCTGATAACCCGAGAATTACAAAACGGTATTCCAACTCTCATTCCCCCACTTTTACCTCTCACATCTGCCGTGCATCTTTGCCTACCACCTCGGCTCTACGCCATCAGCTTCTCCAGTTTCACAGACGCCCATCTCAGCTTCTTCCGCCTCGTCGTAGTACCAGATTCCCTTTGCTGCTGGACAATGTCTAACGAGGCTAGATTCCACTGACGGGGCTCGAAGTTTCCAGATGAAGACCAAACGTTTGGCCAGGTCCACACCACGCTAAAGTAAACGAATCTGATCAGCTCAGTTTACTCTCAGCTCTACATCCACGGGGTGAAACTCACAATTGACTCCTCTTTGAACTCTTTGAGAGCCTGCCATGCTGCTGGGTCCTCATATCGCCTTCTCTTCTCGTACGGGGTACACATTAACGGAATGGTTGTGAACATTAACGGTGCATAGACGGTACGTAGCCAGTCGTAAAGCTGAACGGTTGCCGTGTGCAATAGCCATGCCTTCTTCGGTCGCATCATGCGACAAAGAGGCTGGTCCACGAAATGCTGGATTTGATCTTGCGGTTGTAGAATACTTACGGGGAGGTTAACCATGTCTGTCAACGTCTCTCTATCCGTCTGACCGTTATAAGCAAGGATATCCTCTCTTAGAGCATGTTCAATCAAGGCAAGCGTTTCTCCTATCATCACAGAGAACGAATCCGTGCTCAATGCTTTGGTAAAGTGCTGATAGGTCTCCAAGGTAGACCTTTCCGATTTGTAATCGGCAAACTGTTGATGATTCTCGCCAGGAAACTCATGGAACTGTATAGAACCGCCGTTCCGATGCTTGCCAGGACGTAGAAAACCCATGACCTGATAAAGCATTTCCCTCTGTGCCGAAAGCATTCTCGCTACTTCCAGGGCACTGTATAGAGCCTCATGAATTCGTTCCTGCAACAAGAAAGGTCTCCCAGTGTGCCTCAGGCCCAGCATACGGCCGTTTTCAAGGGACCCCGAAATGAACTTCCAATACTGGAGGGAAATCCCCTTCGAGGGAAGCAACAGTTCATCTTCAATTACAATCCTTGTAATCTCTACAACCTGCCCCCGGGGGTAAAAATCAAACTTCGAAGTGCCAGAGTTAGAATACGGCATGACGGCGGGGCCCTCTTCTCGACAACCATAAGGATCCTGAAGCCCACGCATAGCAGCAACGACACCAACAGGCACAAAGTTTGTCGCCAGTCGGTTTATTCGTATGGTTGGGAGCGATTCTGGTGACCTTCCGGATGCCAGTGATGGCATCCACTCATCGTATGACTTCAAGCCAGAGTTGACAGAAAATGGCTCCATGTATTCGATTTCGTTTCTGTGGAGGAACATTTGTGTCATATCCCATATCGAACCCTCCACATAGTAAACAACGCCCTTATAAAGGAACTCAACCCGATTTGGCATCTCTTACACTGACAGTACTGCAATTGCAGGTGTATGATTGATAGGATACGTCGCGGACGTCGCCTTGTAATAAGGTAAGCAGCTGCATTGTCTAGACGTCTTCCGCTCCATACCACACTGGATAACTTACAGCTTACACCGTAGATCGTAAACCCTTGATCTTTATTGAGAGTGCGAAACCGATTAGGAGCAGGCGTAAGGCGTGTTGGTAAATAGGTATCAAGTGCTTCGTATTATGCTTTGTGGTGACGGGAGAAGTGAAGGCAAGATGGAGGTCGGCAGCCTGATTGTGCGGGGTAGGTCTGCGCTTGGATTGTCGTACAATATCAGATCTGTGCCACATCCACGCATGCGCATATGTAGTACTACTAAGTACTTAGTAACCATCATAAGATCTCGCCGGAAACTCACATGATTGTAGGTCGAGTCGGTTGAAGCATGGCGGCTTCTTCGGGATGGACACGGAAGGATAAAGATGCGAGATATTGATGACAGCCAGTACCATCAAAGATTTCGAGATATGGAGGATCGCAATCGAAAGCATGCATGAAGAACTGATAGCTTCTATTAGAGCTCAACATCCGGTACTTGTTAACACGATAACTCCAGACTCGGCCCGGCGTTGGAGTCATCAGGAACGCAACGAACTACAAGCTAAAATCGATCTGGCTTTGGTCCCAGGGCATCCTAGCGGAGAACTAAAGGCTTAAATTCCCGAGTCTTCACTCCGCGGGCCAAAGGAGTTCGTTGATTCGGTATTAGAACCAAGTCGGTATCGTCCAGATGGTACGATAGAGCTGCCAAATCTGGATCGCCTTCATGGGCACTGGCATCTCGACATTGAGGCAATCCAACGAAGGTACGAAGAGCGGAAAGCTTCCATGCGAGCTGAGTATCCGGAAGTATGTGCAGCAGCGGGTATATATGGCTGCGAGCGAGTTGTCAATTCAAACCGATCATTGGAAAGAAAATAAAGCCGCCTGAGCAGCATACAACGCTCTATGGGAGGCATGAGTACCCAAGGCGAGAAGAGTTCGAAGTTTCGATGAGAGATCAGTTCCCACATGTCTATGATATGATGTAGAATGCGCGACATGATTGGACAATTGGCCCTGAGACACACGGCAATTGTACAGCTACGAGTGAACCCGAGCTAGGTAGTTTTGATTAAGTAAGTAGATAATAAGCATACGATTGCAGCATGCATCATACCTTCGTCATCTTCCTCAACGCAGTCATTCTAACTCTGGCTTCCGTGAAACTTGAACGTGAATCCCGAGCTCACAAGCCCTATCCTTTGAAACAGCCTCGCCAACCGCTTCCCTACCCTGCCAAATATCCCATCCTGCTGGGCAATGCCTAACGAGACTCGATTCAACCGATGGAGCACGAAGCTTCCAGATGAAGGCCAATCGTTTGGCCAGGTTCACTCCACGCTAATGTTCCCCCATACAGTCAGTTTCTTCTTTCCAATAACCCACCACAATGACGAGCGGAATACTCACCATTGATTCGTTCCGAAACTCCTCCAAGGCCTGCCAAACTGCCGGATCTTCGTAGCGGGTTTCTAGCTTGTACGGGGTGCCCAGCATCGGGATTGTTCTGAAGATCAACGGCGCATAGACGGTACGCAGCCAGTCATACAGCTCCCGGTTAACTGTATACAGTAGCCATGCCTTCTTGAATCGCATCATCCGACTCAAGGGTTGCTCGATGAAATGCTTCGTCTGGTCCGAAGGGTTCAGAACTCTCCCATCCAGTGGTGCTCCACCGTCTGTTACCGTTTCTCTGACGGTCCGACCGTCGTAGGCAAGGATCTCTTCCCTAAGAGCATATTCGATTATCGCAAGCGTTCTTCCCATGATAAGCGAAAGGGACTCATAGTTCAGTGCCTGTGTCCCTTGCTTGTAAATGAGCGGGACATGTTCCTCGGAGTCAAGATCATCCAGCTGATTCCTTTGATTCTCCAGTCCAGGGAAGTCGTGAACTCGTAAAGAACAGCCAGTTTCTTGCACAAGTCTTCTTGCGGGTGGTATGTGACCTCTGTGAGTCCTCCGCTCCGTTAACAGCGCACCCTTCTTTGCCATGAGCAGCCTTGTAAGATCCAAAGAACTGTTCAGACCGTAATGAAGTACCTGTCGCAGATGAACAGGCGCCAAATCATTACCCCGGCATGATACCAACCTCCAATCCTGTGTAGATATTGTTCCCGTCGGTAACGAGAGCTGGTCTTCAACCTCCATCCTCGTCATCTCCACGATCGGGGCTTCTATTTGGAACTTCGGGCTTCCAAGGTAGTTGTACTGGATGACCGGTCTTCCCTGCTGATCATGGATGAGAAAGGGAAGCCCTTGCATCGCAGCAACAGTTCCGAACGGGACGTAGCTGATGGATGATGTAGATGAGCGACGGAGCCGTAAGACTGCATCTTTCTCTGAAGATGGGATCCAGTCGTCGTACTCCTCGTCTATTGACCTTCCAAGGATATCTTCAGGCGGGCGGAGCATATCTGTAATGTCGTATATTGAGTTTGCGATGTGATGGGGAACACCATCATACAGGATTTCGACAAAAACTGACATGGTCGACAGTCTGGCCTGGCAGGGCAGTTGGTTCAGGTACAGGATGAAAATTTGAGACGGGCGGGGTAATGTACATACTGTCAAGTTGAAGTTAGTAGGTTTCGTCTATAATAATTGGAATTGACTTACAAGTCTGTTGACGAGAGTTCTCGATGGAGGTTGTGATGTCTTAGCTTGCCGGCTACGGTAGGTGGACCGTGAGCGGGGTAGAAGAATCAGTGACCGCCAAGTCCATCAATTTAAGCCGCATGTGGCGGTGCCAGTAGCATCTTGCTGCGCCACAATCTAGAAGCGGTATTGTACAAAGCACTTGTTTCGAGTCCCGTTCAAGATACATAACTGCCTTGGTACTATCCATAATCGAATAACAGGCCCCTAACTGCTATCTACCAGTGAAAAGGTCCCGAGATTTCGCTAACTTAGGAACTCAACCCCAGTTTTCCGGAGGCAAAGCAGACATCTGGCCTCCTGCTCCCTTAAATACTTGTATACAGTAGCAGTCCCTGTGGTCCCAAACATGCAATCTACATATTTTGTGTAGAGTGCATACACACCAAAATGGTAGAGTGATTAGTAGAGTGAATTGCACCCATATTATCACTCTACATTTTGAGACTCCCGGTGTTGGTCCATTTCTGCCATGAAAATTGTGACTTGTGGGCGCTGATGTCACATCCATACTTAGCGTACAATCGACATTTTAACCACACCCCCCCCTTGATTTTCTCGCTGATTACCAGGAAGGTAGACAGGATAAGTAGATAGTTTATAATGTATATAAGCAATGTAGAGCGCAACTGTAGATACCAATGTAGACTGTTCATGTAGATTGTCAGTTTAAATAAGGATTGTAGACTACGAGGTAGATTGTCTGGATTTATCTCGCCACCATGTAGCATGCATATGTAGACTACAGAATCTTGATTGTTCAACTAGGTAGAGTGATCAGGTCACGAAAGTCACCACATTAATCTCTTTGCAATCTACATGCGCACCATTTGTATGGGGATGGTAGACAACATAAGTGATGTAGACGGCAAAAAAGTTAAGCCTTGCCAAGTTTTAATGTCATTTTGAAGTTTTGTGTGGCATGTACTCTACCTCTTGGCGCTGTGTAGATGGCATACCATACAATCTTTGAACCACAGGGGCAGTTCCGTGCAGCTCCGGCCCACGGATAACTTATAGCGACAGGCCTGCCATTCAACGTCATGATCATTATGTACCCACGATTATAACCGTCTAAGAAGTTTCCTAACGTGTTAATCAATATATAAGACTCCATACGCCCATACTGGCATCCACAAACAAACTTCAAGCATATTTCGAGCTTTACATCTACGTTTTCATTAACCGCCACAATGACGACTCTTCACAACACCACTTCGAGCTCCGCTCATCAACCGGCTTACACTTTCTGCGATGGCTTCGAGTTTTCGAATAACCGTATTAGCTCCAATACGTCACTTTATCCATTCGATTTCGAGCAAGCGAGACGACTAAGGGCAAGCACCCAAAAGATTATTGATGAGCATAGACAGTTCATGCAACGGCTTCAAGCCCTCCACTCCGAAAAGTTTACCGGCAGGGGCCAGGCTCCCGAACATTCTACAGCAAGTCATGCTATTACAAACGAGTATGATGGGGAGCACCGAGCCCGAGTTACTGGACTGGAAAGTGCCGTTGAATTGGAGCATAGGGCAGCGGCCTTGAAGCTGCGTGAGCTCTTCAACAAGTCGAGTGCTGAAGCAGTATTGCTGCAGGAGGAGTACGGAGGCGACAAGGGAAAGTACGAGAAGTTTTTGCAGACCATTCTCGGCTCGGCTAAGAAAGTTACGGCTGAGTACAACAATGTCACCAGGATGGGAACCTCTACGAATGCATCAGCTTCTCGTTTTGTGGACTCGGAAGACCGGAAATGCAGGATTGAAAATCTTTACCGCATCTTCGAGGAAGAGAGTGTGAGGGATTCGTTGGTTATTTGCCTTTGGGCAGATGCCTGGTTTGCCCTCGTGGATGCTATTGCGGATATGCGAGAGGTTTGGTGATGGAGTATTACCAAATTAGGTAGGAAGTTTTTTATGCTAGCAAGTCGAAGGATGGATGATGTGCCCGAGTTGGACGCTCGGATATTCTAGCGCCGTTGCATTTGGACGCTGAGAGAAGAATTATTACTGTATAAATGCAAATGATAGTATTATGATGCCCAGAAGTCTGATCTTGTTTTCTGTAATATCGATTTCGCCATCTCTATCCTTCCACTCGCTTCGGCCTATATTCAGCAAGTCTGCGCGTGCAGCTCACGGGTACTAGTAGCATGTGGCGAGAGGCCTCCAATTCAGCATGACTTTCGAATTTCTTTACACCCTTAATTGTGACTATCTGGGGAATTTCCTAACGTATTGATCCATATATAAGAACCCCAAGCCTCCAATGCTTAAGCTGACAAGCTTTTCCGAGTACCGTTTGCATCGATCAAACCCTACAACGCCTATCAACCTCCACAGACCAGCACTTCACCTTTCCAACTTTTAACTCGAAATTCGGTTTACCGTCACTATGCAGTCGAGTTTTCTTTATACCGCCTCGAACCCCGACGCTCACCACCCCCGTGCTTCCGCTGACTATGTTGGTTTTAGAAGCGATGGCCTTCAGACTGACGCTGACTACAATGCCGAATACCCTTTTTTCGATTTTGAAAGGGCCAGACAACTGAAAGAAAACACGCAAAAAGTTCTGAGCTTGCATTATCAGTTTATGCAAAACCTTCGCGATAGCTCTCCCGAGTTGTTTAAAGGGCGGGACCCTATCGGACACCGTTACCATTCTACCAACATGGCAGCAACGTTAAATGACAATTTGTATGTGCTGCTTGAGGACAAAGACCAAATGGTGATGACAGATATACTGGCAGGTAGAAGTATAATTGTGATTGATTGTGATGATGTGTCTAGCATAAGGGAACTGTACAATACTTATACTAGAGTCCTTAATGCCATATATACCTGAGAGAGTATTCCTTCCAGCTCATTCTATGTAGTTGAGGGCATTGGCACCCAAGCGAGGACAAGCGACGGCATATTTCCAACACCCCTCCATGCCTAGCTAGTCCTCCTGGCCTATCCCGAAACATGAGCATAGAAACAGCCTGTTGGCATAGAAACAACCCGTAACAATCAAATTACAACATAAATCATGAATACACATATACTCTGGAAAAACCACCTCTTTGACCCATCTCCTAAAAAACCACAGTAGGAATTTCAACCTAAAGCGTAAAAGAAAAGGAGTTGGTCTGAATAAGGGGAAAAGAGTAATGCCTTCAAGTGTTTTAACGCTTAGTACTAAGACAGAACGCCATATATTGTTTAACGCCCTTTAGGCTCTTTTTTGTTTAACGCCCTGTAGGCTCTTTTTGTTTAACGCCCTTTAGGCTCTTTTTGTTTAACGTCAATAAGAAAGATAATTGCAGTGTACATCTGTCCTCTCAGCATGTCCAGACAAATATCAGATAAGCGGTAAGAGGTAAACTCGTCCCAGGCTTTGTCCAATACATTATCCTCATAATAACTGATGATCTGGTCTGCAATTATTCATCCTCTTGTACTTTCGCAGAAAGCTTTCTCCGCTTAGCATTAGAATCACCTGATCTCTCTTTCTCTTTTTTAGCCTTTAGATCCTCAAACTTTTGCCTACTTCCTGGTGGGGCTTTGCTTGGATCTTTAATATAGCAATTTTCACTATTGTGACCAGTCCATTTGCAGTAGCTACATTTATCCTTTCCTTGCTTCCGCTTGCCCAGAAGGAGAGTAGTTCTTGGAGTATCACTACCCATCTCGTCACTTCTTCTTGCGGATTCCAGACAGCGGTTTACAATTGTTTCCGGCTTGAGGCTTTCAGTCTGGCAGGACAAGGAGTCAACAATAGATGGAAAAGCTTGTTGAGCCAACCTCATCGTAAAAGAGGTTAAGATTTGTTCGACTGTAATCTTTGTTGACCGTAACTTATTCAAGTGAAGTAAGTGCTCATCAAATGTCTTCTGGACATGCTTCAAGGAAGCTCCATTTGGAATTTCTAATTGAACCAGGTCCATAATCAGTGACATATTTGTACTGTCATCTGACTTCTGGTAACGTTCCTTAAGAGCATTCCATACTTCGGCAGCTGTCTTATTTTCCTCCTTCATGATAAGGACTTCCTGATGACGAGTAACATCTAGGAAGGGGAGCATTGCTCTAATTGCCCTATCCGAGTCATATTGCCATTTCTCAATAAAGCGAGGCATACCCGGTTTTGCACCAAGGTTAAGAAAATAGGAAAACTCTGGAAGATCTCCTGTTCCTGTAGGCTTTTCAGGAACCTTAATGATGGTCCAAAGAGTACCCTCTTTATCCAGTAGGTACTGCATTCTAGAGGACCAATCAGGCCAGTTCCGATCATTCAAACGTGGAATACTGTTCTTTACTCCACTGTCGGAGGTATCGGCGGTTACGGCCAGAGACTTCGACATTTATATTTCAGCTTGAGTGGCGGTGGCGTTTGCAATGATCCTGATAACGACTGGTAACCGGGTTCGCTACTGAACTCTGACTGCGGGGGCAGCAACCTTTACTGCGACTGTGGCAACCTTTACTAGGTCCAACAACAACCTAGACTGCGGCGGCGGCGACCTTGAGTGGGTCTAGCAACAACCTTGACTGCGGCGTAGCTGAGAGCTCGGCCTGACTGTGAGCTTGATGCGGCAATCTTGGGGGAGACTGGGAGCTCGTAAGTGCGGAGATCTCGGTGGAGACCTCGGCAACGGAAACGGCGCGGTTGGGTACTTTTGCTTGACTGGCGTTCGGGCCGAGCGTGCGGAGCTGCCTTTGGCAACGACGGCAGTGCGGTTGGGTACTCTTGCTTGACTGGAGTACGGACCGAACAGCGGTGCGGTTGGGTACTCTGCTTGACTAGAACTGCACAACGGCGAGTGCGGGGTACGAAGGTGTCCTCGGCAACGGCGGGCGAGTGCGGAGCTCGGTAATGTACTTTGACTTGACTTTGAAGTACGGGCCGAGCGGCGGGCGGGGGTGCGCGAGCACAGGTAGAGAGGCCTGTGACTCTTAATCTGACAATTTGTATGTGCTGCTTGAGGACAAAGACCAAATGGTGATGACAGATATACTGGCAGGTAGAAGTATAATTGTGATTGATTGTGATGATGTGTCTAGCATAAGGGAACTGTACAATACTTATACTAGAATCCATAATGCCACATATACCTGAGAGAGTATTCCTTCCAGCTCATTCTATGTAGTTGAGGGCATTGGCACCCAAGCGAGGACAAGCGACGGCATATTTCCAACATTAAATGAAGCCCCATTCGAGCATAAAGCCGCTCCAAAACTCCGCCAAATCTTCACAAAGACAGGAGCCGAAGCAGTTCTGTTGGAGGAGGAGTACTCGGGGGACAGAGCGAGATATGAGAAGCTAATCCAAACTATCTGCTCCTCTGCTGAGCAAGTCACCTTGGAGTTTATCAGTTTCGGGTTACAAACCAACAAGACGGCTGGAGCCGCTCATTCTGTCGAAGAGCGCAGATTTAGGGTAAATAAGTTTTCCCGTATCTTGGAGGAAGCTGATGGCGTCGACGCCACATTAGTCGTGTGCCTTGGAGCGGACCGTTGGTTTGTCCTGGTTGAAGCCATGGCGGATATTAGAGAGTTGCGTTGATCGATTACTTCCATATTTGAAAGGATGTGATTTGAGAGTGATGCGGGCGAAAAAGTTGGAGGCATCTAACAGATGGCTTCCACCAGCTTGGATTCGTTGGGATGTGGCTTGAAAGCGCAAGAGAAGAATATTACTTCAAAGTAGTATATAGATATCAATGATACCCTAAAGTCTAATTCCTCTTTCTATAAACACGAACGTACATGAACTGGTGTGACAAAATGGACCCTTTGCGATACGGTCCTACCATCCGGTCCGAGTCGCATTCGCCAATAATCCATCGAAGTCAAACCAGCGGAGAAACAAAACGGTCCGCATTCTCAACAAATATTAAACAATGCAGGGTCCTCGCTTAGCTGTATCTCCGGGGAATTCAGGTCGCCCAATTCTGTGGCCGCGCAATCCTGGGGTAGCGAAAATTTCTTACCAGGCCGGTGGCCTGTTCCTCCAAACATTCGTCGCATTTATACCCAAACGAGCTTTCAACCATCACGAAACGGCATACCTCTTCAACTGTTCAACATCACCACCATTGGCCATCGTCAACGCAGCATTCACAGCCTAATCGCACATACACCACCCAAAGCATATCGAACAGCAGCAAAAGTATGGCCGTTTTCCCCCAAAACCAGCAACAACAAGGTCGTTCTGACGAGGGCCATAGCCTAAATCACTACTTCGCCATCAACCACAAGATGGACGACCAAATCCCCGTCCAGCCCGAGATCAAGGTCGAAGAGCAACCCACCGATGTCTCAATCACAGCTCAACTGGCCCAAGTCGCCCTCGCCCGATTTCCACCTGCAAACTCAACAAACGGAGGCGCCCCGCAGGTGCGACAGTTCGGCCCATACACAATACCCCCCGATCCGTGTCCTCCTCCACCACCACCGGTCTCGACAGCTCAGCAGCCCTACTACTATCCTCAGCCAGCCTACTACTACCCTCAGACGGCCTACCCGACCATACCACCTCAACCGACATACTCTCCCTCGCCATCCTCATCCCAATCCTCGCCGAGCCCCGAGAACTCACCACCACCACCCGAATACGGGCCGCATCTCTTTCCGCAGTACCCTACGCAACACACGACGCAACAGCCTCTACAATACACACCTCCATCAACCCCACAACACCCCTCAAAAGCGCCTTCGCAAGAACCCTCCCAGGCACCCACCCAAGCTCCCCAAGCTCCCATACATCATGACTCGCAACCAACCGCAAAATCTTCCCCACCAACGCTCACAGCCCGCGCCTCCGAATTCCTCCAGCACATCAGTGCAACCTACCCCAGAGCTGTCGAGCTCGCAGCCCAGCACCGGGATCCGACCACCGGAAAGCCATACCGATGGTTTACAGCGGTGGAGATCGATCAGATTGTTGGAAATTTGGGACTACGGGAAGTGTTGATGCAGAGGATAGGACCGGAGGCATATCTCAACTTGATTGTGGTGGCGGGAACGCCGCCGGATGGGTGGTATGACGAGCAGGGAAGGCTCAAACGGGATGGAAAGTAGGGAGGGTTAGATTGGGAATTGGAGAGCGACTGTTGGGGTTTGGGGATGGGCTGGGTAGAAGGTGGAGGGTGGAGGGGGATTTCAGTTACTACAGGAACATTGAATTGATTATGGGAATATACTGTTGAACAAGTCTTCTTTCGTCTCCATGCTTGATTCATGCTGGAATGTATTCGAATGTGTTCGTGGGTTTGGTTTGGTCAAAACACGGGCGGCACTTTGACCTTCCCGTGCTGTGTTAAAGTGCACACTGACTGCATCATGGATACTCCCAACAACAAAGTATGCCAGTGTGTTGTAGCCTTCTAGGTCTTTCGAGCTTCACTGTATTCCAGGACCCTTGCAGTATTCCATCAACTGTTGCCTATCCAAGATAAGGACGCCGCCATTCCATCGGTGCATTCGTGCAGTATTTCATCAAGCTGGCCTCGATTGAAGGAGCTCGAAAGCTCCAAACAAAATACACGAACTGCTGTAAGTTCTTACAGGCCTACCCACGAGTTGAACGTTAGTGGACGTATTCCAAGAGCAAGCCAATTGAAATGAACACTGCATAACGTACCGTTTCCAACTCTCCAAACTGTATATCGACATCCCGCAATACCTCGAAGTCAGCATACGGCCCATAGGTGGTGAGGTTTAAGCCGAGTACTAAGGGAACCACCTCATCACATAGGATTGAGTAAGACCGATTGATCCCTGTGTAAAGAAGCCACAGTCTCTGAGGCCTCATCAAACGAGTCGCCTCTCGGAACTTCCAGATCTCCTTTGGAGTAATGCTTCCAAGCTTATCGTTGTAATAGTTTCCTCTCGTCTTGCTGTGCTTCTCATCATACGAAAAGAAGGAAGCGAAGGATACAGCAGCTCGGAAAGGGCCGGAATGTTCAAAGGTCCATCTATAGCTCCCGGCAAGATATGCCTCAAACCGATGCGCAGCGTCATTGATCACTGGTCGTTCTTTGTATTCCGCTTCCTTGTGTATGTCATAGAAATAGTCCTCGACCTTAACGCAATGATGGGGTTCCAGTACTCGCAGTCTGTATGTCAGTTCACGAGTTACCTTCTCTGAGAGAGCCAACAAATGCTGAAGAACAAAAAGGATCCTTTCCAATATTTGCACCGGAGGCGATGAACGTCCAGCCATCATCCAATCCCGAAGCTTTGGTGGTTGGGGCGCAATATCGTTAAACTCTTTCATAGAGTCGAGAATTCGTACCGTTTGGTAAGGATCAAAACAAAGGCCACGGACGCCGGGCTTGAGTGGGAGGGCATCCTGCAGCAAAACGGTCTTCAATTTGCCGTTGCTCTGGCCGTCCTCATTGCTCTCCGACGAGTGATCCTTTGCATTACGCTGCTGAACTGGCGTGGAGCTTTTCTCAGGCTTGTCGTTTAGTGAAGTGGTACCGGCTTGGTCGGAGCTACAACCATCTGCATCTCGGACACTGGTTTCCGGAGTTCGGTTGAGCGCGCCCTGCATTGCGGCGAGATTGAAATGCTTATTCGGAATTGGGCTCGGATTAAGAGTGCTGGGCTTATCGTTAGTAGAGATCAGACCCTGACCAGCTGGAGTTCGAACCTTGAAGGGCTAGCGCCTCAGAACCTGTCAAAGATGAAGGTAAGTCGCGATTTCGTCGTATTCTGTTGTGAATCAGATTACAATTATTTGCCGTGCGTGGTATACGTTACGATTCGAGGCAGATCTTCTCAGCTCTTTGCACGACAGTGGATGTTGAAGGAAGTTGCGGGGTCGCAACGCACAAATGTGGCACAGTAGCCAGTCATGCGGATCCATCAGTCAGCCTGATCCGCAGAGCTGCCTCAGGGCATCACAGACTAAGTTGCGTCACATAAAATGGCATACAGAGGCGGTCACGCAACCTAACAAGTCACACAACGCAAAGCATGATCTCAATTGAACAAACTGCAGGACCACGTTTGATTGCCTATAAAGCATAGAGCTCTTCGACCATTTCGCGAATTCCCATGCATGCCATCGACACAAGGATACTGGGGCATGTTCGGCCGCGCCTACCCGGTCCCGGGCTCCTTCCCATCCCGTTCTGCTCTGGTACTAGGATAAGAGGTACCCCAAATTTCCTGAGCGGCAGGGCAATGCTTAATCATACTGTTCTCCGCCGAGGGAATCCTTAGCTCCCATAAGAAAAACAGCAACCCCATGCATTTCTTCATGGTCTGTTCTCGTCAGCCAATCCGATCATCTACCTCGCAGGCAATTCAAGGCCTTTGATCCTACTCACCACGAGAAAATCTATAAGTTCGTTCTGGATCTGTATGCTCAGTGGGCTGTCCTTATCGCTAAACTCATCGATCCAAGCATAACCCATTTCCATCTGTCGTCTGTAGAAGGGAAGGATGGCAGCTGCCATGCTCTCGTTGCATCCATGAAGCGTAGAATAAACCAACCACAGCTTCTTGGGTCGCCACTCGGCCATGGGGGGTACACGAGGCGTGAACGACTTACCGAGTCGGAGAAAGAAGTAAGTACTTTGATTCTTCAGCCGAGCCCAAACGTCAGTCCAACGGTCCTGCGCGAAGGTAAGAGGAGCATTGGTATTGAAGTCTTCTTTCCGTAGCCTTTTGTATGCGTTGTCAAAAAAGCCCAAAATCCCGTAGTCGTCATCTCCCAAATGATTTGCAACTTCGTTAAGAAGCGATGATACGATTTCAACGCATTCGGATAACTGTTGAGGAATACGGTCCTGCTCGCGGAGTTGCAGCCAAGTTGAAGTGGAAATAAGGAACCGATCGGGAGCAAATATGCCAAATGACCTGGATTCACCGCCGAAGCCGGTTTTTGCAAGATATCTGATGAGTCTGTGTGTGGTCCGTCTACGTTCCGCCCGTGTAATCAGCGCATTTGCCGGTTCACCCTGAAGGAATCCGTTACCACCTGGACAGACATGTACGTATATACAGATGACTTACCTTTTCGGCTGTTGCAAATCCGGCGGCTACTTTTTCTTCCTTGACAAGTTCAGAGGCCATGGTGTAAAGAGTAGTTGCCCACGTTCTTCGGCTTTGTGATGATCGTGAAGAGAATGCGGGGTATAGATTGATCATTGATGCAAGGTTGCGGCACAGCTCTTCGCCAACATCGCACGACAACTTTGAAATTAACAGGGCAGCGATCGCCGGCCAACCGACTTCTTGATGCTCCAAGAGTGCACGTGCAGACCCGGAAAACAGATAAAAGCAACCTCACGATCAACTCAGAATAGCGACCCGATCTCTTTCCTGTTGCAACACTTTTCGAGGACTGGCCTGGATGCGGAGTTCAAGTTTCATCCGCCATGAAATCATGAACCATAGGCGCACAAGTGTAGTGGACTCGTTATCTGCCACTTCAAGTCAAAGACACTTTATATCTAGTAATATAAAAAGAAGTTGAGTCCGACAGATATTCTTGCCGATTGCACTCCTAATCCAATATCTACCAAAAAGTATTTGTACTTCTTACTACTTACGTATAGCTGCCCCAAATTAACTCCGCTGCTGGACAATGCCTGACCAAACTGCTTTCCGCCGACGGGATACGAAGGTTCCATAGAAAGAGCGTCAACGAAACACTGCGTAGAGCCTGGTATTTGAGTTAGAATTTCGTTCAAAATCAGTAGCATTACAATCAGTTCGACGGAGGGAGGTGCCGGATACGTACAATGTCAAGCTCATTGAGTTCGGAGGCAACGAGACGTTTTTTAGGTTCCGAATTTGCGAAGTCCGCTATCCACTCCCATCCGCCTGCCTTAAGTTGGCGTTCATAGAACGGCCAGATAGCGCGTATTATTCCCCAATACACCTGCATCATTGCAGTGTAAACCAACCAAAGCTTCTTAGGACGAAACATGCTGAGTAACGGTATGGGTTTACCGTCTTCAGGATATAGCCCAGAGCCGCCTCCAACCCAGGCAGACTTGTGCATGGTATCCCATTTGGAACCATAATCACGAAATTTGTGGAGCCGAGCCTCCATCGTGCTTATCAGCCAGTTATCCCCCTGTTCTTCATCTTCTTTCTGAGCCGGCCTCCGACGGACGTAGAATTCGCACAAACACCTGTCGAGAAAAGTGTACAAATCGTCCAGCAGCATAAAAACCGTCCGATAGAGCTCGATGAGCACGTTCTCCACCTTAGCCCTGAGCTCTTTAGGTAGCGATTTGGCTGCGCAGGCTTTTTTCCAGGTGGAATCTGCTATTCCGAAGTGCCGTCGTCCGCACTGGATCTTTTCGGCTTCCACAAGGGTGTTCTCAAAAATCCTTAGGTGATCGACAGCGCCTCCGCCTCGGACTGGAACTTGAAATATACCACGGTACGAAGGCAATGTATCCGCGTCCTCGTTCGAAGGCTTCGTCAAGCTCCGAACCACTGATTCCTCTTCGGCGTTGGTACCGGTCCCATCACAATCCAGCGAGGCAGCCGCCACAGAGTCCTATTAACCCTTATTAGCACCATGTCCGAGTCGTCAAACTGAGATGAGCGTATACTTACCTTCTCGACGGCCATATTCACCCAATATCGTTCTTTCAGTGCTCCCGACGGAGAAGTTCCAGCTTGATGAACGATCGAAGTGCGGGGTCGATTTTTTGGCATGCCAGTGTTGCACAAGGCTGAGAGGCGCAACATGCAGCTCGGTGGGACTTGCAAGCCACAAGCTGCAAGTCACACCATGACAAAGATGAACGACCAATCAATAGAGACGATTCGCTTACACCGTCGTGTTATTTCTGACCTAAAGACTGAGGGTGACTGTGGTCACAGCAAAGCTCTAACACCGTGACTGGAGCGCTACTGACTTTCTCGCCTGGAATGGTCTTAACCTGTTCGCTGAGAGCCAAAAGACCATCTTAACACCTGCCGTAATTACGGCGGAACTTAAGGTCGTGATGCTATTTAGCGTGGAACTTCGGATCCAAGCTTGATGGGCTGTGACCGTTGCTGTGGTGAATTAACACGGCGGTGTTAGCGAATCGTCTCTAATGTACAAGTAGGGACAGTAAACTCGCAAAACAACAAAGCGACATGAAACTCAAGCACATTATCGCAGAAAATGGAAGCCATGGTATCGTAAACCCATTTTATTACCCCTCACTCCTATTAAACCCACCTCCATACACTCAAGCACACAATAACACAAAAGGGAATCATAAACACAAGCCAACCACAAACTCCCCGCGCAAAAGAAGAAAAAGTAGAAAACCACAAGCAACGCACGAAGCCGTAGCACGCATGAAGGCGCAGCCGGATATAAAGGAAGCCAGAATAGAAAGAAAAAAGATGACCCAACGCCTCATTATCATAACCGTCATAACGTAAACGTAGTAAACGCAGTGACGAGATGAAAGAAGATAGGAAAGAAAGAAATGAAGAAGAAAGATTCGAGCATCGCCATTAACAACCTCGTTGCCATTACCACGCCAAAACACACCAAGTAACCAGGCACCCGCGAAGGAAGAGTAGAAAGGGACATTAACGGACCAATTCATAAACTCATGGCTAAGGAAAAAGAAGGGTAACCACCGTCCTGCCGGTCAAGCTCCTAACACAACACCCATCAACATCACCTCATAACCACCACACCACCACCAGAGAAGAACAAAGAGGTTCAGCGTTTCAACCCATCCCATACGCTCTATCGCACCGGATACGGCGCCCCCCTCCCCCTCTTCTCCCCCAACTTCCTCCGTCTCCCCACAACCCCCACCATGCGGTCCTCATCATCACTATCCCCCGCCACCGTCGTCGGACTCGTTATCCGTATCTCTGGCGCCATCATCGCCGGCTGCTGGGACTGACTTCCTTTGCGGGGGCGATTATCGATGTATGGTTGCGGAACTGGAGGAACGGGAGGACCAGGATTGGCTTGCTGGGTCGGTAGGGGTTGAGTCTGCTTTCTAAGAGGGCGAAGTGGTTCGATTTGGGGAAGCTGGGCTTGGGAGGCGGCCCAGTCGTGGACGCGGGTATCAGGCGGCGGTGGATTAGCAGGGCGAGGATGTGAAAAAGCGGTCTCGGACGACGGAGGGGATGGCGGTAATTGGAACTGCTGGGGAGGAGGGGCGTATTGTTGTTGGATTGTTGCCGTTGAGAAGGGATGGGAGGTTGGGTGCGGCATGGCTGCGTGTTGGGCGGGGGGCGGGTATTGAGTTGAGCCGGAGGAGGTTTGGGAGGAGTCGATGTGGACGTTTTCGAAGTCGGCGTTGAGTTCGACCATGTTTGAGGGGGGCTATCTGGATGTTAGCAGGCGGTAAGATAGGAAGGGGAGACTTCTTACATCGTAGTTCTTAGGCTCCGTCCAGCCCTGATTGACCTTTTCAATCTCGGCCAACTTCCTCGCACACTCCTTCACCATACTCGACACCTTCCGATCCGCCAGATACCGTCTCGTCCCCGTCGACACCTCCGTCAACCGATTCCACTCATTCATCGCATACTCGCCGACGCCCACATCAACATTCAACCGATAATAGTTCTCCAGCGCCACACCCTTCTCCTCGAGCAGACTTTTCCCCTCCTCGCCAATCATCCGCTTGTGCACCTTCTCGCACTCGGCCAACTTCCGAATCAACCGCCGGCGAGCCTCGGCCCAGTTTTCGAATGGCGATGCACTAGAGACCATTCCTTCCCACCACTGCTGCTTCTCTTCCTTGACGACGCCTTTGGTGTTGCGGCGGCCGGTTCCAACACTGACGAAGACGCCGATTTCGCAGTCGGGGTACTCGTTGTCGACGGCTTCCGAGAGGACCGAGACGGCAGGGTTGTATTGGCCCCATCCCTCGTCGAGAAACGTATTCTGGCCGATGGTGATGGGTTTGAACGCACTTGCCGTTGCACAGGTGGCCCGTCCAGCCTCCCAGATGGTAGCCTCGGGACATGGATCAGACTCGACGCGTGATGGATATGTTCTGAGCAAGACGCTGGGCGCATTCTTTTTGGAGCCCTTGTAAGTCGTCGTCACAAACGTCTTGGTGGCGTTGATCCTCGGATCCATCAGTTTCGCCTCTGGATTCCCGCGGTGGACCCAGCCGGAGCCCTGGCCTCGATTGCCTGTTATTTCGATCGGGCGAGTAGTTTCCGAGTCGACGCTCATGGCTCTTCCACCGTTCCTCAAGCTCCCGCGTCGAAACTGTTCCTGCGTGCCGATCCGTCGTCGTCGCTTTCCGGGAATGTCGGAAGAGTTGTTGAGGTCCGGTTCGTCGATCGGTTCGGTGTCGTACTTTGTGCTTTCGCCGACGCACTCCTTGATTGCCATCTCGAGCCGCTCCTTCTTGAACATGGTTTTGCCGTAGGGTACGCCGAGGACGGTCTTGTCGGTAATGAAGACGAAGCGCGTGAGTTGGACGTACCACTGCTTTGCGTCCTCGACACCCATGCGCATGCGGCCAAGCATCAACGCGATGAGTCCGCCGGTGCCGTTGCCGCCAATGATGTCGAAGTAGTCTGCTGGCCGGGGGAGATGTTTCGGCGTTGGGGGAGCCTTGTTGTGGAGCGCGACGTAGAGGAGATGCATCAGTTCGCCGAGGATGACGAGAGTTGAGTAGCCGCGAATACCACCACCATCTAGTAGAGCATTGTTAGTAGAGATCGCGGATAAGTGGGCCTCACACGACACTGTAGGAAGACGTACCGAGAGAGAGCACTCTTATCTTTCTCTTCTTCTGAGAATATCCATACCCCGCCTTGTCCAGATCGCCAGGTCCATACCATCCATCCTCGATATTGATGCCCGCCTCCTTCAACTTTCCTATCGCAGCAACCCGCTCCGCCTGCCCTCCTTCCCCACTGCTATTCGTCATTCCACTCCCCAGACTCGATACCGTCGTCTTTGGATCCTGCGCTGCGATGCCCCAAGAAGCCTTTAGTTCGTTCGCGAGGGCTAGGTCGGCGTCGTTGATGCGTTCTGGAAGTTTTGGCGTTTTCGGAGGGATGGGCGGGGGATGTTGGTGTTGTTGTTGGTGGTTTTGTTGGTAGTGAGGAGGAGGCTGTGAAGCCATGGCGATGGTGGAGGAGAAGTGGGAAGGAATGCCAGTGAAAGGCCGAGCCGTTGCGGTGGGTGACGTTTGTTGCTGCTTGAACAGCAGCGACCGAGGCTGACCGCGAGGTCGCAGGTAGAGAGGGTGAGAGATGCGAGGGCGGTCTTATCGGGATGAAAGCGGCGCGCAGGCTTGGAATGCTTGTGTCTCTGGCTCGTCCTTTTGTTTGTTTGTGATTCCTGTCGCTTTCCGTGTCTATCGTGAGAAAATGTTTTGAAGCGGAATGATGTTAAGGGAACAGAGAGAGCGGGCGGCGACAGACTCTGAGGGAAACGAAGCAGAAACCAACTTACAAGCTTTTGATCCACAAATAGCAACAGCCAAAAGACAAATGCCAACTGAAAAAACTCTCTGCCTTTCGCTCAGGCCGCTCGAGGTCGCCGCGCTGCACAAAAGTCAAGAAGCCCAACTCAAAAAGCTGAGAGGGTGGACAGTGACGACGGCCAAGAGAGACGAAGGTCGTTTAGTCAGCGGGTTTAAGCGATGAGGCTGTGCACCTTGGCGCTTGCTGCAGCTGTGGCGCCCTCGCTTCCCGTCGGCTTTGGTGCCGTCCCGTCGTTCCCATTGGTCACGAACGGGACCCTGAATCCAGCGGCGACCGTTGGAGGCAGCCTTATGGAAGCGGTTGCGGAGGATTACGTGGAAGTCGAGACCCAGGAACACCTTCCGCTCCCTATGGTCCGAATCAGCTGCCGAGTACAACGTCCTCTCATCCTGTCCTTTGCGACTCTCAGCAGTGGCCACAGAACCTGAAAGTTTCAGCATCAAAAGCAGGATTCACACTCAAGGTCAGTCGCACCCATGTTTAGCTGCAAATTCTAACGAGGTGGTAGGAGAAAAAAGAAGCAGCTGCTCAACGACGATCCTCGCACTCCAATTTGACGATCATTCGCGCCCGACTTGGACCGACCACGAGACGTTGCTTGACACCGAGAATCGCTCCGTACCTTACATCTTCACGTCCCACGTTCGCCATCGTGGCTGTGTACTCTCCAGAAGCTCGAGTATCGAATGCTGGTGCCTCATCGACTCCGACAGTGGGAGCCGACTTCCGAACGGTACTTTTCGAAAGTTCGGCTCGATTTAGCATCCTGCCTCGAGATTTGCATGAACGGTGATGCTCCCACCGATATGGAGAGACGAGGGAAGATTACATGCAGGATGATGCAATGTGGTACAGCATCAGGCGCATCACCACGAGCTGGTTGTCAGGCGTGTCAGGAAGCTGCCGGGTCAACCGACGATCAGGAAAGCTTGTTCTTATCGTTGAGAGAGCTTCGGAGTCGGCATTTCGATATTCGATCCGGAATCAACGTTCATACTCGCACCAGTCGCATTTAACGAGGAGTTCAGTGTCGTGTCTCAAAGTCTATTCCTGTGGAGGACCCGGTTACCCCGCACGAAATAGGTCCACACTCGATCAACCGTTCCCAAGAGCCTGAGGAGAGAGCCACCTTGCTGCCGGTAAGATCCCATATTCTTGCGCAAATGGCCCTTCAGCTGACAATTGCCAGTGTTTTTGAGAGCCCAAGAAGTCGGTTACCTGACGTCGGTCTGTACATCTCGAAGGTTGGTTCCTCCGAAGGACGAGCCGCGACAACTGGCTCGAACTGTTTTCGACTGACTTGAAAGTTGGCTCCTGTGAAGGGCGAAGCGAGAAGTTGGTTATCTGAGCATCGGTAGCATCCCGATAACTCCTACCCTCGCAACGACCGTTTGATAGGTTGACTACACCACTGGCACTGGTAGCTATCATGGAGGAAACCACGACCGACGGCGATTCTCCATGCAACGCGATAGAATGGCCTTGGAATATGTTGGACACCAAGCTTCATCTCCGAGTCGCCCAATGCAGCGAAGAAGAATGGGCAGCACGGGTATCAAAGTCCCAACTTGAATACTATCCCGAGTTTTGTGACCAGCCCCGCTACTACTCCGACGACTGGGCTTCGTCAGGAAACAGCACCTCCCCGTACTGGCTCCCACCGGCCGTTATCTCGCGACCGGACGGACTACTACTAGTACCGGACGGCTCGACTCCATTTCCGGGAAACAACGACTCGCCCGATGAATCTTTCAGGATTCTCGAATCGATGGAGGAGTATGAAGCCAAACATTCGTTATCTGCCTTGGAAGAATTCGATTGGTCCTCCGTAGCACTGGACAAAGCGCCAGCACCGACGGACATACGAGAAGCAGCGTACGAACTACTCTGCTTCATTCCCGAGCTATTCAGTCTCATCGCGAACGAAATTCAACGTCGGCACCAAACGCTAATATCCAGAACGCCGAAGTTCAAAGGTTTCGGTTTGATTAGCGCTCGCGCTCTGCGAAGCAAGCAGATGTGGAGCAAGTCCGGGAGGTTGGCGAAGATGCATGAGAGCGATTATACCGACGTGTATCTCTGTTCTTTGATCATGGAATTCGCGAAAGGGTTGTCGAGAGCGCCTGTTGACGATGGGTGGTATGCGGTCTCGTTGGAACGGGAAGTTGGGATTGCGAGACAGCCTTTTGTCGCGCCGGGCCAGTCTGACGAGTACGAGGCCTACTGCGAGCGGCAATGGAGAAAGCGCAGTGCTCGGGTTTTGGATAGCCGGACAAGGATGATGAGGTCAAGGAGGGTTTGGCTCGTTTACAAAGCTGCTGTTCAACTGTATCTGTTTATGCGTGACAGAGTAGTTCCGATTACCCTCAATATGACGCCCGATACCTGTGGAACCTCCGCAGATCCAGAAAAATGGGCGAAAATGAAGCTGGACTTTAGGGAGGTGGTTGCTGTGAGTGGCGTGGCATCCGAAGCTATTCACAGCGAGAATCAAACACTGACCTTTTTTGCTTTAGGGTTTTGAGGACAGGTTTTATATGCTGCTCTTTATTTGGGAACTCAGGGCACCGTCTGTTGAGAGCAGCTTGATACAGTACTGTGAGGACGCACCGTGGGAATGGCGGAAACGGTATCAGCTGTAGGAGCTGGGTGTCTTTTCTTGATGAAGGATGCATTCTAATTCTGCAGATCTGGGACTACGCACTGCTTGTAGTTCTGCGCAGCTCGATCAAGAGGCTGATGATAGAATCCCGCGGAGGACAAGAGTGGGACATCCCTTCCAAAGTGAGAATGGGAAAGGGAATTAAGCCCTTGTCTTCTATGTACAGCGATGGTCTACCATTGAGGCATCCGTCGTCTTGAATGATGCTGGTTCCCGTGTATTGTCACCAACTTGAACTGGGAAGGAGGCTAGATTTTAGGTGGCAGGATGCAAGTTGGCATTCATAGACAGCCCGGGGGCATGGTGTTTACAATCACCGATGGAATCTTACTGCCCACTATATAGCTATGTTATGTTTCAAGTGTGCCCCGAAGTGAATCCGCGACTTCGGAGCCGACTACATAATGATATCCTCAGCTTCCAGGATGTGGCAGAATGCATCGAATGTCACGGGACAGATGCAGGATGATGTGACCAATGTGGCACAGCATGGAGAACATCATCAGAAAGGTCACGGTTCTTCAGGCATCGTGTCGTTCCGCATCATCCACCACTTCGAAGCTTCAAGTTCCGGCAACCCGCGAAGCAAAACAACACCCAGATATTCGACTGCTTTCAGAAATTCGAAGTCGGAATCTCGGCGAGACTCGAATTCTCCGGCGCCATATCGGCCGGTAGCACCCCGAGCCGTTTCTCAGGGAAACGAGATTGGCTGCATTACCCCGCACCAGCAGCACAGTGCCTCAAGGACTAACTTCACACTGAGTGTCAATCCGGTATGCCACAAGGATTCCTTAGCCCGTTTCTCCCAACTAACGGGCTCTGTAGATCTCATGGAGGCGACAGCGATTGGCAGCTCCGGCGCGAAATGCTCCAGACAGAGCACACTCGAAAGTGCTTCTACGCATTGGCGGATAAGGAATCCCACACTCGAAACTTATTACCTTTCCGACTGGTTGCTAGGCCTATCCGAAGCAGAGATCGAAACTCTCTACCCCAGGGATCCCTCAACGGAGGAAGTTGCACTGGAATCACATGCACATCCGAGCTACAAGGTGACGGCTGGGCTTCTGCAATCTGTTAAAGCATTCGATGAAACCTCCACAGCCTCGCTTTCACTCCTAGACTGGCTTACCTTCGCTGGTCACCAGGGATTTAGTTCGCAAACACTTGCACATCCCATCCTTCAGAATCTTTTGCGCCTCATCCAGCACCTCGTTTATGTTTCGGAACGCGCCAAAAAAGACCATTATTTTAGATTGATCTTGTTGGAACCCATCCACTCTATTCTAAGTCCAGATACAAATGTTTCCGAGAATAGGCCATACAACAACAACAACGCTGTCGATTTGTTCGCTAAACCATTGCGTTACAACGAGACTCTACTAAGGCGCAAACGCCAAGGCCATCAGCCACTATGCTCTCTTCAATTGTCTTTTGACTTACGGGAACTTAATCATTTACGCGGACTGCTCAACGCAGAAACGGAAGAGGAGCATGATACGGTAAAAGGAAACGAGCTCGCCCACTTCTTAAAAGAAACCCGGATGATGCGACCCCAAAAGCTCTGGCTTCTTTACACAGTAGCGCTTCAAGCCTACAGCCTTCTCCGAAACGAAATCATCCCGGCGATACATAGGCTGAACCCCACCACCTATGGCCCTTATGCGGAACCTGCAAAAGCCAGCGAATTGGAGAAGGTATTCGAGTCGCTGTATACGGTGAGTACCTGTTTCTAGCTAGCTTACGACAGGGAGACATCTAACATTCCGTTGTAGCCTTATATAAATGCCCAAACGATGTTAGTGTTTATATGGCATTTACGGGCTCCTTCGATCGAACAGCGTTTGATAGATTACTGCCCTGATGCCCCAGCGGAATGGAAGAGTGGCTTCAAAAGGCGGTGAACGGAATGGAAATTGATAGTTGTTGAATTACGAGTGAAGCACGTACGTACGAAGTAAGAAGGTGAAGAACGTCAAGGATGAATTGATTGGCTATCTACAGTCCATGTGATCCCCCCTTATATCCTTACACTTGGGTGGCCAACTGTAGGACGACGAAGCGGCAGTGGGAGATGGCGAGGTCTGGTATGGAGGCCAGTATGCCTGCGCGTTTGGCATGGGAATTCCGGGGCGAACAGCGTGTACGGCTGCCTCAGCCACGGATGTCGACACCTTGGAGCTTCTTCTGGGCTTTCTCAGCTTCTGAATCCTTCCGTTCTTAGCACGTCCGGAGCGCATCACGCCGTGCCTCCGGTGGCTCCATTAGGGCTGCCGGTACGTACTCGGCCTTTTCCTTACGGCTTATGTTAAGGAGAGGCTGCTTCTTGATCTGGACATCCTCTGACAACCCATCCTTCATTTCCCGGATAGACTTTGCCTGCTATGCATCATAAGTGTAAGAGCATACACCAATGGCCTTGCGGACTACTCTTCCATATTCAAGTACAGCCAATTCCTCCTCTGAGAGATGCTCCCTTCTACGGGCCTTCTTGTACAGTGCTATCATATTGATATCCAATTGGCGATCCAGCTCACCATATCGGCCTCCTTGCTTATAGGCCCGTTTCTGGGCTCTTTTGAGACTCTTTTCCGATACAGTTCGCCATTCATTCACCCCGTATGGCACTAAATCGTTATCTGCCTTATACTCCTTAGCCACGGCCTCCAGGACCAAGACCTCTTCACCAGTGAACTTGACATAGAAGGATCTTTTTTTGTCAAGGCCGCCCGCATTCTTCAGGTCATAGACCTTTCTAGCGGAGTCAGAGCCTGGAACGTGTTGCAGGTAAACACACTTCTTGATCTGTATCATATATCCTTCGTACTCTCCTGCAGTTCGCTGTCTCGAACTGGATATTACAGGACCAAAAACGTTGGCAAGGGGCTCTTTGTAAGTATCCAGAAATGTTTGTCCGGCTTCACTAATGTCATTCCAGCGTGGTAATCTACCCTGGATGCCTAGCACAATTGAATAGCGGTGTCAGTTGGAGCTATGCAACTGTTATACCCATGCATCTTTTCCCTCTTTCCTCCCTTTGCTTCCTCCTCGTCCTTGTCGTTCTCGGAATCGAAATAGCCATCAGAAGCCTCAAATCCGTTGTCTTCCTCGCCATTGCCAGCTGGCAACATTTCGCAGTTCTCGGAGTCAGCACCAGACGCCTCAACTCTGTCGTCTTCCTCGTCGTTGACTACCTGCACCGGTTTCATTGCTAGCAGCTCTGAATCTATCAGTGCGGATGTGGGAACGTTTGCGGGAGTGGACTAACGGCTCCCCCGCAGGACCCTGCCAGTAGGCAAGATCCTCTGCCGAGTTCATCACTAATAGTTGCGGATAAATCTGTGCGGCAACGGGTGCGGCCTCAGCCATAGCCGCCTCCTCAGACTGTGCCTCTGCCCTCGCACTTTCTAACACTGCCAACAGACGCTCCCTGTGCTTGCTCCCTGGAAACCCTGAGGATTGAAGAGCCATGGGAATAAGGTAGTCGGCCCTGAGGCGGGCTGGTACAGCGGGGTTCAAGGCTGCAGATACGTTCCGGGTTGGGGTTGCGGTCTCGGCTTGGACTTGGTGGACAGGCACGGGGACCGAGGTATAGTTGCCGGCGGCAGGTGCATTGACGGGGCCCGAGGTATGTTTGCCAGCGGTGTGGGCCGGGGCATGAACAAGGCCGGTGGAGTGAGGGTAGGCGAGAGCTTGGGGCAAGCCTTGGGGACCGAAGCCATGCCCGGGGGCATGGTCAGGGGTG